>JAEIFU010000417.1:0-138167 GCA_018904235.1 Lordiphosa stackelbergi
AATTTTTGCATGCGTAGCCCGAGCAAAGATGTAGGGAATGGCAAGTGCGTTTCAAGTAAAACAAGTTTGTGTCTCCGCTTAGCTTGGTTTTAAGGTTATTTAAACTTCCAGCCATAGTGTTTGCGCCGTCAGTTGCAAGACCAATTAAATTTTTTAGGGGTATGCCATTTGTTAAAAGAAATGATTTTACTCTGCCCTATTAATCAAATCTGCATCACATTTTATACCCGTTACTCGTAGAGTAAAAAGGGTATATAAAGTCGTGCAAATGTATGTAACAGGCAGAAGGAATCATTTCCGACCATATAAAGTATATATATTCTTGATCAGCATCAACAGCCGAGTCGATTTAGCCTTGTCCGTCTGTCCGTCCGTCCGTGCGTCCGTCCGTCTGTCTGTCCGTCTGACCGTCCGTATGAACAAACAGATCTCAGAGATGGTAAGAGATAGAGGTTTGGCATGTATGGGACAAATGCTTCTTTTATCTGCACGCAGATCAAGTTTGTTTCAAATTTTGGCCACGCCCCCTCCCGCCCCCGCAATTTGGAAAAAACGTTATATCACCTACAGTTTTAAAGATTGACGAATCGTACTTTTTAAAGATAGTCATTATCAAATGAATTGATTTGCCGAAGAAATAATAAAGATCGGATGAGCGGTTCTCAAGTTATGAGCAAAAAAGTGAACCAAGCCTCCCCCTCTAACACCCCTCCCACCGTAAAAAATGTTGCATACTTTTCGGATGGTCACACTAAGGAACGCAGGAACACTATTAAACATGTTTTTTCATGAGTAACGGGTATATCGAAGTCGGTTAGAGCCGACTTTAAATTACGCTCTCGTTCTTACTCAATCAGTGTTAAAAATGTGTCTTTTATCATACCTGTTAGAGCGTGAAAATAGCGTGCCACTAATACAAGGGCCTTTCGGTTTGCCACATCAGTTGTTTCGTCGACAATTAGGGAAAACTTCGAGATTTTTAATTCAGTTACAATGCGTTTTTATGGATTTCTCTTTTTTTTTTTGCCAAGTTCCTTACAGTAGTGGCTTTGAAGGCTGTTTAGATGGTTAAGTAAGCACTTGTCACAAGCGGCGCAAAATCCACGTCCATCATTATTTCGTAGCCAGCGAAAATGATCAAGCCACTCCGACCGAAATTTGCGGTGGGCGGATACAGCAACTCTAAAACAAAAATTTAAATATGCGACAGGCGCTATAAAATATTTCTTTTTGTTTTCCACCTGAGAACTAGTGTTGGTGGTCTTAGCGTCTGTGTAAGATGACTCTGTTTGCAAGTTTCTCTCTTTGTAAGAAACCCCACACGTATAATAAACAATAAGGCATATGTTGTGCTGGTGACTAAACGCTTAATCTCACTACTAAAATTTTCGCGCCGCCACCGCACAGTGGTCGCTCCCATACGACAAAAATCAAAAAACCGAAATCAAAATTTTACACTTTGAAGTATGTCGATCATATCATAAATAAATTATCTTTTTGAAACAAACAACCTTTTTTTGTGTGACCATTCGCTCTTTGTGTAAAAATCCCTTAAATTTAAACTATTTGCTACGCAATTTAGTGCTTTGTGTTTTGTCTCAAAGTGACCCAACATTTAAAAGTTAAAAAATTAACAAATAAAAGTTATAATAACTTTTTAATGATATGGATAACGTTCGAACAGGTGTTAACTATGAATTGAATTATTTAACAATTTGGATATTGTGCTTTATCTTTTAAAACAAAGCAAAATCAGAAATGACCTTTTTTGATTGTTTTTCGTTTACTTTTTGTACTTTCACTTAAGCTTTTAGTTGTGATGCCGATCGATTCCGATGCTCATTTTTATTATCATTTATTGTTAATAATAATAGATTAAAATAGTAAAAGAATCAGCTGCCCGGAGCTGCCCGGAGGAGCTGCCCAGCGTCAAAATATTTTGATCCGCATGTGTTTTGTTGTTTGTGTTTTTCATGTTAAGTGCTCTTTTATGTGTTTGTTATTGTTGCAAGTATAGTAAATTACAAATTGATCTGTTTTCTTAATTTATTATTAGAAATGTTTATTTTTGGCAATCATTTATAATGCATTTCGTACATATTAGTTTTTCGAAAGTGGTGCGCCCTAAATGGCACTAATGCTAAAAGAGGTCGCAAAATCGTCGATTCGATCCTTTGCAGATTTAGAAGAGTTGCAGATTTTTAACTTTGCTGTCTGCAAATAATTTTACATCGGGTGGCAAAGCTGCAACCGTACCAATTTGACTGTTATGCAGAAGCATTCGAATTGGCTTGATTTGAAGCTCTCTTTCACAGTGACAAAAAGAGCAAATCAAACATTAAATGACGCAAATGGTTATGAATAAGCGGAATATATGATGATGGATGCCTATTCAACTTAAAACCACTTACTTATTCGACGTTCTATTAACTCCAAAATTTCATATAATATTTTACCCAGTTACGATAATGTTCTGCAAGCTAAAACCCATAGTTATCCAAGTAGCATTAGTGTAAGTGAATCACTCGCTGAAGTTGATTTACAAAGTTATGTTAATCATTCAGTTTCACATATACTGAATCGTCAATCAAATTAAAGAGTCTGTTTTTGAATTATTTGTTGATTAATTAATTATTTTATTGACAAATTTTCTGTTCAGAAGTATTTTAAGAAATGATATACTCGTATTTTAATTAAAATACATATAAATAAATGGGTGGCATGGGCTTCTGGGCGTATAACCATGCCCATTTTTTCAAAATATATTTATAGTATTGTTATAGGCTTACAGTTTAAATTATAGACCTGAAGGACACCTACAACTATTTTTGTCGCCTACTTCCATACAAGTCCGACCACTGTGTGCTTGGTTTTCAACATTTTTTGCAGTTGACATGGAGCAATTAGTATTAGAGAAAATTTGTGCTGCCATTCAATTTAGCTGATGCTAAACGATAGTGACAGTAGGAAATCACTGTGGTTAGAGCGAGACGACCATATTACCAAATGTACCCAAAGAGCGTAAGTGACAGCGAATAGCTGACCCAAAAGTATCTAAAATGCGTAATTAAGAGCGAACAGATGATTAATTTCTGACAGAATCGGTGTCGACTGAACAAAGTTTTTCTTTAATACTCGTTCTCCATGCAATTGACACTTGTTTATTTGTTTTGCCGACGGGAATTTAAAGAGTGGCTTTGTTTTGCACTGATCGCTATGTTAATTTTGTTGTTCCTTCAACACACGTACTAAACTTAGCGGCGCAGAGCTCAACGTGTTCTGTAGAAAATATGCATTACGCCTGTAAAAAAAGTAATGTACTACAATCGCTGATTTTCGTTAAAAAGATTGAAATTGAAAACAAACAGACTGCTTACATTCTGCATTCATAAGGCTGTACCTGTACCGAAGTTTATATACCCTTGGAGCATGATATATGCTGCCAGTTTGATATATAGCTATACGATATATTCATCAAAAAAGTTTTTCTCACTAGAACTACATTTTGGACCGATCGTTCCTATGGCAGCTATATGCTATAGTCATCCGATTCAAATGAAACTTGACAAAATTGTCTGGTAGTATATAATATAGATCTGTACAACGTGGGAGCGATAGCATTGAAAACAAAAAAGTTTTTCTTACTAAGACTTTTTTTCAGACCTATCTTTTGTATGGCAGCTATACTATATAGTTGCCCGACTTTCATAAAACTTGCTGAAATTATGTGAAAGCATAAAGAACTCATAAATACGAGGGTTGGGAGCGATAGCATTGAAAACAAAAAAGTTTTTCTCACTGAGACTTTTTTTCAGACCTATCTTTTGTATGGCAGCTATACTATATAGTTGCCCGATTTGCATAAAACTTGCTGAAATTATTTGAAAGCATAGAAAACTTATAAATACGGGGGTTGGGAGCGATAGCATTGAAAACAAAAAAGTTTTTCTCACTAAGATTTTTTTTCAGACCTATCTTTTGTATGGCAGCTATACTATATAGTTGCCCGATTTGCATAAAACTTGCTGAAATTATGTGAAAGCATAAAAAACTTACAAATACGGGGGTTGGGAGCGATAGCATTGAAAACAAAAAAGTTTTTCTCACTAAAACTACTTTTTCAACCGATCGTTCCTATGGCAGCTATATGCTATAGTCATCCGATCCGGCCGGTTCCGACAAATGTGCAGCGTATTTATACCAAAAGACTTCGTGCAAAGTTTGGTTGAGATAGCTTTAAAACTGACGGAGGAGATAGCATAGAAACAGACGGACGGACAGACGGACATGGCTATATCAACTCAGCTCGTCATGCTGATCAAGAATATATATACTTTATGTGGTCGGAGATGTTTCCTTCTGTGCGTTACAAACATCCGGACAATTTTAATATACCCTCTCCAAGGGTATAAAAATGAGAAAGGCAAAGCTAACTTCGTCTGTACCGAAGTTTTGATACACTTGAAATAGCTTGTCTCAACGGTTAGCGACTTCGACCAAACTTCGCAGATCAGCTTAAAAACATTCAATATTTCCCATGACCGTGTTTGAGAGCGGTAATATTGAGAACAAAACAGTTTTGCTTATATCGCCAAAATTCCATTTTCCGAACGAACATTTGTATGGCAGCTACAAGAAGTAGTCATCCGATCCGGTCGGTTCCGACATATTAGCAGCGTGCAGTAAAAAGAAGACTCTGTGCAAAGTTTCAGATCGATAGCTCCAAAACTGAGGGACTAGTTCGCGTAGAAACAGACAGACGGACAGACGGACGGACAAAGCTTAATCGACTCAGCTCGTCATGCTGATCAAGAATATATATACTTTATGTTTGCGAGATGATTCCTTCTATGGGTTGCAAACTTGCTGTGAAAAAATATTATTTTTTTTTTAATTTTTATAATCGCATTCGTAATGGGAATCCGATGACAGTTCTGCTCTGGCATACATCCTTTATTACTAGTAATGCAGGTTGTTGGTAGCCCGTTTACAAAGCGGCCATGCACATGGCAAAGTAATGCAGATTGTATGGGATTATTTCCTTCATACTGATGGCAAAGTAACGCAGGAGTAACCCATTTTGTAATGGCAATTTCCTCCGCTGGGTGTGTCTCTCTCTAACACACAATGAAGGTTGACTTCGGAGTTCGGTAAGAATTGGCAAGTAAGTTCGTGCCCCCGGGGCTATCGTTGGGAAACTTTCTTTTAAAGAAACGCGGCGGTGGGTCGGATCATTTTTGTACTTTAAAGTGAAATGCCAGATGAGAAACTTGTGAAGACAACCGACTAATCCACGTAGTTGCAGGTAAGTAATGTGTATTTAATATATTAAAACACAATGTCCAAGCGATACAAAGTGAAAGTGTTCCAGCGGCGACTCTTATACTCACATATGTATGTGCGGCTGCCTGAAAAAACAAAATCCGTAACATATTTAGATTTAATCTTTATACATATTTTCCAATAAATAAAGCAAAAACTTATATTAGAAATAAGCACAAATAAGAATAAGTTTTGTAAAAATGTAAATATTTAGTAAATTTGCGAAAAATCTTGAATTCTAAAATGCTATTTCGAATGGAACAAAATTGAGTTGGAAAAGAAGAATCAGTTTAAGCCCGGCAAGGCAAAAAACAAGGACAAAATGTTAATTTAAGCCATTCCGGCATCAACCCATAATAAATTCGGTTTTGGATTGAGTTGATCCCAAATAGATCATATTTTTTGGTTCAGTGTATGAACCATAACCTGAGGTAGTCGCCCAGCTGTTTTGATAACCCCATCAAGCTTTTATCAGTTTTGCTATTTCAGAAAGCCTTTTAACAAAAAAAAAACTGATTAAGATTTGCTTATCAAAAATAGTCTTCAACACCCCTTTCCACCTGATAAGCAGCTTGCAAAAATAAAACATTTAAAAAAAAACTAACCCTCGATTTCTTTGGTTTATTTTCTTAGTAAACAAAACATTTAACAGACTTTGTCGCATCCACAAACAAAAGATAAATCATTTTAGATAAAAAAATAAGTAAGTAACTAACACTAAAAATCCAAAATGCCACGCCTATAAAGAAACGGAAATATACTCAGAGCGGCGCGTACATAAAGCGGATTTGTATAGACTTTCGCACGAAATTGATCCCCATCTTCGCCTGGCTGCATCAGCTTTGAAAGACTGTCCCCATATTCCACAGGCAAAAGTATCAAAGCCAAATGGGTGAAGGTGGTAAAGTAGCCTGAAATTGGTAAACAATATAAGTCAACTTGTTCATGTGGAAGTATTTTTGATTATAAACTTACCCCAGAAGCCATATTTGATCATGCTCATGTGTAGCTCTCGCAACAAGGGCAACGGTTTACTGTAGCCCAATTCCTTCAGGCAATGCACCAGATGTGTATGATAGATTCGTATAAAACAATCGAAATGTTTTATGCGTATGCTGTGATGCGCAGAGCAAATGATCAATTCCCACAGATCCTGACAGGGACTACCCCATTTGGAGAGTTGATAGTCAACGAAACGAAGCTGATTGATCTCACCGCTTTGAGTGTAATTGATCATAATGTTACTGGACCAAAAGTCACCATGATTAAGAACTTTGAATTCCTGGGGATTATTGTTGAAACAACGGGCGGCGGATTGTACAAATTGTTCAGCTGTGGGCTGTGTGGAATAGAATCGAAAATTGGCATAAGATATAACTTCTTTTTAAAATATCAGCTATATGAAATATTGGACTAAATTGTGTGAATCTTTGCAAGTCGTCTTTGGAGTATATAAATATCAACTAAAATAAAGCCAAAGCAGACTCACAAAGTAAGCCAAAAGTTCCACAGTGGACGAAATGACGAAATTCAATTTCCAAAGAGTTTATTTGCTCCAAAAAATGTGTCTCTATCGATTACTAATATCGCTCTGAGCTTATCGAGAGATTCTATTTCGATTGGCAGGCCCTAATTGATCAGCTGTGAGCAATCAAACACAACATATGTTTCAGCAAGTGCATCATTAAGCTTTCCCGCGTTTTTTATTTGCACTGCCAAATTTGGTCTAAAGTTGCCTTTATAATAATTAAGTGGAGGAAATGTGTATTTATTTATAACTAGAGGTATGTATTTTCTAAAAAAAATTTGGTGGTGACCTGTGCTTTAGCGTTGTACAAAAAAATTTAGTTAAAGTTGACCATACGACTGACCACTTGAAAACAGCAAAAAGAAGACTTCCGTGGACCAGAATTTCCGAATTTCGTGAGGATTCGCTCTAGATTATTTTTTTAAATCACTTTGTTGTCTCCAGATTGCCAAATGTCTAATATAATCTGCGCCCACATGCGACTTAATATGATATTGAATTTTTTGGGCTTAAAGTCAGCATCAAAATTAAATGTGTTTTTATTTGGTCTCAACGAAGAAAAGAAGTTTTTAGCTTTGGGAAACTATTTATTGATACAGTTTTGAATATCAAAACCTGTAGTGAGCTGGACCGTAAGGGAATGCGTAAAAACTTGCGAAATTTTACCAATTGGCTTGCTAAAAGCGCCGATATTCTTCCCAGCTACGATGTATTGCGATCATCGAAGATCAATTCGGTGTTAATCCATAGATTTTCTTTACCAAAGAAAAATATTTGTTTTCTTGTTTTTGATGCGAAATGTCTTTAATTTCGGTACGGAAGATTTTTGTAGGAGTGAGAGAGTAGTGAAAGAGGGGGGAAACAGGTAGAAAGAGGGAATCAGTGACTTAACTCTTACTAAAGAGAGACTTAACAGCGACTAAACAGTGACTAAACAGTGACAAAACAGTGATTAAACTGTGACTTACATTTTACTTAACCAGTGACTAAACAGTGTAGAAATCTTAAAACAGTGACTAAACACTGACTTAACATAAACAGTGACTAAACAGTGTCTGAAATGTGACTAAACAGTGACTGAACACTGACAAAACAGTGACTGAAAAGTGACTAAACAGTAAAAGAACAGTACTAATTAAAAAGTAATTTTGTGGTCAACTAATTAAAATTTGTATACAATTCCTTGAAAGAGCTTTAAGCCCTTAAATTTAGCATCATGTTTCACATCAAAGCCTCGTGAGTGATAAGTGCACTCATATCTATTTTTTTAAACATTTTTTCTAGATGTTAAAAATAAAAGAAATTTTTATCGTTTTCGAGCAAATAATTACACTAGTTTACAGCATTTCCGATCCCGACCATTTGACAGTCATTATATATTTAATCTTTTTTTTGGGTCCAAAAATGTCAGTCCAAATATTTTTTAGTGGGGCCGTTTTCGAGAAATAGCGGAATAGCTAGATTTTTGATTCTGAAAAAAGTACCTTTAGAAAAATGTGTATATCTTCAGTATCGGTTCATTCATTATGAAATGATAATGCTTTCTTGGAAGGAAATTGAACGCCCTATCATTCAATCGTAAGCCACTTCTTAATCCGGTGCTTGACTTCGGCGTTATAAAGGCTTTTATCGGCAACTTTGCATTAAATTTATCATTTTTTTAAAAAAAAGCTAGATTTTAAGTGCGATTTTCACCACGAAAAAAATTGTGTAAAATTTATTTTATTGCTGGTCACTAAAGATTTATCTATTAAAAATACAACGCCACATAATTCATTCAAATCCGTTCAAGAATATAGAAGTTATTGGCATTTAAGTAAAAAATGGAAGGTTTCAAGTTCATGCAAATTGACTTAGTTTGATTGTTTTTGTGTTCGTCGTAGGAGGCATAGTTAACATTCAAACTATTCTGTTTAAGGACTACTATGACCTGCCAAATTTATTTTGTACCTGGTTAAGTTCTTTTGTGATTGACTAAGGTTGAAAATGAGTCCAAGACGTCAAATTGAATGCAAAAATTATACTAATAAATGGAGCAACGCTTGCGGGCATTACATATAAAATTACTCCGCTAACAATTTCAACGACATTTATATAAATTATACGAGCTTTATCACCGGCCGAAGATACCTTTTCTCTATTTTTTGCTCACATATTTCTTATAAAAAATATGTAAGGACCACAAGCGCAGCACAATTTATTAGGATAGTTTTTGCATTAAATTTGATTCATTTTTGACTCTTGCACTAATTTTTCAACCGAAGTCAATCACACAAAATCTTAAGCAGGTACAAAATAAATTTGGCAGGTCATAGTTGCCTTTAAATAGAATATTTTGAATGTTAACTATGTTCCTACGACCAACACAAAAACAATGAAACCAAGTCAATAAACAAAAACTTTCCCACAATTTTTTTCGTGGTGAAAAATCGCAGTTAAAATCTAGCTTTTTAAGAAAAAATGATAAATTCAATGAAAATTTACCGATAAAAGCCTTTATAAAGCCGAAGTCAAGCACCGGATTAAGAAATGGTTGTATGATTGAGGATGATCCCAATTGCCTTCCAAGAAAGCATTCCCATTTCATAATGAATGAACTCGATACTGAAGATATACCCATTTTTCTAAAATTTTTTATTTGGTATAAATATGGTATTTGTATTTTTGCTGCTTTGCACTCCAACTTTATTTGAAAACAACCAATTATTAGAAATTCAAAAAAAAAGAGATTGCGATTATCTCATTTGGAAGATATTAATTTTATTTTAATTTGATATTTTGCCCATTTTGCGTTCTTGTGAAAATTTCACTTGTAAAAAAATTAACCTTTGTGACTAGAACTATAAACGGAAATATGTATTTTAAATTAAATGGATGATAACACAATATCACAAATTGTTTCCAAAACAAAATTTAAAAAAATTTTGAAGGTCCTAATATTTGTAAAATTTTGTTTTCAAATTTTAAACATGTTAGTAACACATCAAAGAAATGTTTATGAAGATCGAACAACGGTCTTAAAAATTTACCAATGTTTATGGCCAAAAACAACCTCAAGAAATAGAAAGAGAAACCAGAAAAGAGACTAGTGAAGAGACTCCGAAGCAACTTTGTTGTTGCGTTCGAGTTTGCCAGAGGTCTGCACTCGCCAACAATCAAACCTTACCTCGGAAAGAAAGAGAGGAGAGCACGCATTTGAATTTGTTATGGCTTTCTGTAGGCTTATGTCACGCGTGGGTCGTATACATGCCAGCTATTCCGTTGCGTCAAACAACAACGAATGTGAGGCTTGCGGAATGGGCTGGGGCATTTGATATAGTAACCAAACTTATTTTTGGCCCATCACATTTAAAGTTCCCAGGATAGTTCAACTAGCAATCGCTTGTACCAAAATCTTTAGAGACTTCAAGGATACTTCTGATGTTGATGTTAGACTTTTCTATGGTATAACTTTAAGAATTTGCTTTTTGCACATTTTTGCCAAAGTCTCCAAAAGTGGAGACCAGATGGAAATGAGATACAAAATAATTGGATGGAACTACGAATCAATTAAAACTAAATGCCTGTGAAGTAATGTCAAATTTTCCCCCAAACAAATTCAAAAACAAGTATCTTTCTAACCTCAACAAACTAGCTCACATCCAAGATTACTTCTAATTTCATTCAAAACTGCTTTCCCTCTAAATTCTACTTACAATGCGGCTCACGTACTGTTCATGATCAATCAGTCCCCAATTGGCCATGGCTGCCTTATAGCTTTGCACTCGTGCCTGATACGATTTGGATTTCTGATAATTGGCCGGTAAATAGGTACGTTGGAAATCCTCAGGATATGGCCCGTTCCTTTGGCGCCACACAGCACTGGCTGCATGAAATTCGGCCAGCTTTTCCAGCACTCGCTCCATATGCGTCATATCAAAGCCCTTCAGACGATTGATATTACGAAATTTCTTTGTTTTGAGATCCTCTTGTACCAGACAAATGCGTCCATTGACATTTTCGGCCCACAGGCATTTAGGTGCAAAATTAATGGTCTTGTTCAACTGCTCATACAGCTGCTCCAATTGTGGTATAATCAGTTCATACATTTGCTTTTCCTTGGGAAAGATGTTGAGGGTATTGACGAAGCCGCAGCCCTGGGAATCGTCTAGCATGGTCTTGAGTATATAGGATTTTTGCTTGGAGAAGCCATCTGATAGGGGTGAATAATGATTAGTTAACCGCCAAGTTAAGTAACGCCAAGTCAAGTAGTCTGTCTCACCCTTCAGTTCTATATCTATGATAATGCGCATCAGCAACGAGGTGTATGCCTCTCCGGGAGGCGTGGCCGGTATAATCGAGAGATTCAAGATTTTGCGAAATTCTTTGAGCTCCCGCTTGAGCAGCTTCTTGAAGTAGGCCTCATTGATCCACTCCGGTATGTGTATATCATTGGATTTGCAGAATTTGTTGCTATTATCAGGCATAATGAAAAACAAACAGATTCCACCGCAGTGAGCTCACTTGTTGTGATCGCCACGAATCGCGCAGAGCAACTGTTTCTTATCGAGAATGTTGTTATTTGTATTGAAATTTTATTTGGCACGACGAGTTTCTTGAGTTCTACTGAGCGAACTGACTGGCACGCATCAAGTAAAAGTGTAGGCGGCGCCAGGTGAGCTACTTGTCGCCAGTCTAACTGGTTCGTAAACAGCTTGGACACTGAGCAAGCATCGCATCGCATTGTACAATATTTCTATTTTGGCCCAAAGTCTTCCCCTCATTGCATACAGATAGAGAGTGATAATTGAAAGAGCTTTTATACAACTTCTGAGTGTGAACGTTAGAGCGTGTGTTAATAGTATGAATGTATGTCTGTATGGGATGGGGATGGGGATGGGGATGGTCAAGCGTTGCAGTATATGAGGGCGGCAGCCTTATCAGCATATGTATATTGATGAGATTGATAGTATGGCGAGACTTTGACAAACATATGTGCACATCGGTGGGTACAGTGGGCGGTATATGTATATATCTATTTCGACAGTTTGGGAAATCAATCACTCACTTGACAATTGTCAACTATTAAATCTTTTTAATAATCTAAACTTATTTTACAATTTGAAAAATTACCCACCAATTGGCCTGCTTCTCCTATTTAAATATTCATAATAATTTAAACTTATATGCAAATTAATAAGATTTTTTAGACCAATTGACTTTTTGCTAGTTTTTAATTGCTATTCCACCTGCCGTTCTTAAGAAAGAAGTTGTGTAACATACACGACTTTGTTTTAAATATATATCTACGATAACTAGCTGAATCCGCCCTCGACTTTGTAAGCGTAATTTTTGTAGTTTATTAATATGATTGGCTTTATTTTTGTAGAGCATGTCGAATAAGTAGCTAATAATAATACATCAAAATGTGTCGTGGTAAATGCATTGGCCTGTACACATGTTAAATGTTCAGAGACCCAATTATATATTCATCCTGTTCTGTCAAGTGGATGCTAAAAATACAAGCACATAGTGAATTTTGGGTCTAGCGATGTTCCTGTTCGTCGCTCATTTCAAGTGAATATATGTATGGGGATTGCTGCATTTAAGAGCTTCATCACCACTGCTTGGCCATAATAACGAACGTATAGCATCCCAAGACTTTCCCGAAACTTAAAGAGAGGGGTCCAACAAAATAATTGACAAGGATAAATAACTCCCGTCTTGTTCAACCAAAGAATACGAGCTAGAGATCAAACCAAACGAGAGCCTAAGTTAAAATCGGCTTTTACCCGTGACTCATGGGAAGAAATCTAAGGGGCGACCTCTGAAAAGTTTTCAACATTTTTTAACTCGGCTACTTTTTATCCGAACTTGATAAAAATTCAGGGATTATAGATATTGCGAATATAAATTAAAGTTATAAATTTGAACGATATCTTAACGAGAAAGGCAAAGCTAACTTCGTCTGTACCGAAGTTTTGATACACTTGAAATAGCTTGTCTCAACGGTTAGCGACTTCGACCAAACTTCGCAGATCAGCTTAAAAACATTACATATTACCCATGACCGTGTTTGAGAGCAGTAATATTGAGAACAAAACAGTTTTTCTTACTAAAACCCATTTTCCGAACGAACATTTGTATGGCAGCTACAAGAAGTAGTCATCCGATCCGGTCGGTTCCGACATATTAGCAGCGTGCAGTAAAAAGAAGACTCTGTGCAAAGTTTCAGCTCGATAGCTCCAAAACTGAGGGACTAGTTCGCGTAGAAACAGACAGACGGACGGACGGACGGACGGACAGACGGACGGACAAATCTTTATCGACTCAGCTCGTCATGCTGATCAAGAATACATATACTTTATGTGGTCGGAGATGATTCCTTCTATGCGTTGCAAACTTCTGGTCAAAATTATAATACACTTTTCAAGTGTATAATAATTTCAACTCAAATCCCATTTCGTCAACAAGTTTCTCGGTATTTTCAAAAATTACATCAACAATTTTTTTGACAACTAAGCAGAGCGGGCGCTGAGCGCCTTCAAGGAGAAGAGTAGATTTTTCTCTGCCCGTATTCTGTGTAGATATTTAATTTTTATCTGCTCCTATAGATGTCGATATAAAGAGAGATTTCGATAGGAATCGATTAGAATGAATCTTCGAGTAAACTGTTGCCACGTCTAAAATCGCGGTTAATCAAAATGAATTCCAATATTCAACCCGACTTTCAACGATCGATTTTAGCTCATATTCCAAAGTTCTTCGTTTGTAAATACTTTTCTTTGTTGATAGAACAATCTAAAAATTTCCAGTTTTTTCTGAATTCGTTGATTACTAAAAATTTATATACGGGGGTGCCACAGAAATCACTAGCGATTTTCGTATGAACGCTTGTATTTTATTTAAGAACTGCCCGAATTTATATGTGAAGTGTCACCAAAAGCACTCCTACTAGCCCCTATACCCCCCCCCCCTGGATACGCTACTGGGCTCTAGGTCATTTAAGTTATGATTTTGTCCATAACTTTTCTAAAACAAGACACGCACAACAACATTGCCATAAGCCTGCCCTTGGGATTCCCAAGCGTTCATAGCAATTTTGTCATGAACTGTTGCTTTTTGGAAGCGGAATCATTTAACAATTTCGTTTCTGCCAGATTAGCTCGAAATCGAAAAAGGAAACAGACTTGATTCCAGGGAATTTATTCAGTTCGCTTGGTCATCATTAGATTCCCATGAAAAACATTGCATTCCTTTTCTGTTCTGTAGTTGTCATTTTAAACTTCTCCTGCTCGAACCATATTCGCACCATTATTAATGGAAATAGTATAAGTCTGAATCTTAGGATTGGAGAAGCAGTCAGATTACAGTGAATTTCTATATTAACCTGTATGTGCCGTAGGAAAAACCGAGGTATACTAAACAAGGTAGGCTCACTCGCTCTCTCACAACTCCTTACATTTGTGTCAAAGAGAGCGAGAGAGTAATATATTTCAATACAAAGCCTACTAAGCTACTAAGTAAAACACAAAAAATTCGTCAGCGAAGATGCTTTGCTTACTGACTGAAATTTAACAAGTTGTCAAGAGAGCGAGAGAGTGAGTAGGCCTACCTTGTTTAGTATACCTTGGGAAAAACTACTTACTTTTGTGAACCGAAACTAATTTTCGGTAGAGGAGTCAAAAATATTAGGGCTTCGGTTCATGGTCCGGTTCGTCGGACCCAAAAAACCCGAACCGAATAGGTTTGAATGAACTGGGTTCCGGACCGGTTTGCAGCCTTGGTTTGCGTCGTATTGAAATTTTATTTCTTGTTGTTGAGAAATATTTTCCATATTTGTATTGCTGTCTACGCGGCCGTTAGCTGCCTCTAGTATATACACTCAAAAAAAAAACTCACAAATTCGAAATTCTATTATATGTACAGTCTTTTGAAAAAAAGAATGTTCTTAAAAATTCATTTTTAGAAAAAACCCTCTTAGATACATAATTTTTTTTTTCGAAATTTTAGGGCGATTCCAATTCTATTTCTTTAATGTAGAAAAATAATTTTCTAAGTGTGTACTTTATGGGGTCAGAAATAAATATTTTGATGCGTTGCGCATACAAGTTTACCGTGTCTTAGACTCCAGACTAAAAAACACCATTGAGAGTGAAGAAATTAAATGCTGTTGAAAATCCTTAAAAAATTAATTCAGTTGGAGTGCAGACCATTTAATTCAACAAATACTGATTATGGATTATGGAAAGCATTTCCATTTAAACAAATCTTATACAAAATAATGGAAGCTCGTTTTGTTCATTTTGTGCATTTTACTTTCGTTTTTTTCTCTAGGGATCTAGAAAACCCGAAAGTTCAAACTCCTTAACGGTGCGTTGTAAAAATGCACGATATTTGGGATTCTCAACATTTTCACGACGAAAACTATCGCCACTTTCGGTGCGTGAGGTTAGATCCTCCAAATGTTCAAATCCAGCTCCTTCTCTAAAGATCAAAGGGGTGAGACAGGTGGCCGCTATGACTCCTACCAAACAAAAGAAACAAAGAATTAAACACTCAAATGACTCGTACGATTACGCTTACCCATCAGACTGCTGTTGATCAGTTGGATATGTATCTCCTTGAGGCTGGGTATGTGTCCCTGATAATTGAGTTTCTCCAGAGTTTTTTGTAAAACTTGCTGATACTCTCGTATGATATATTTAAAGTGAACTTTGCGCACATTCTCATTGAGTGAACCATACAGAAAATAATTGAGATCCACGGCCGGGGAGCCCACATAGGCCAGCTGATAGTCCAACTATAAGAAATATGCCTAAAAAAAGTTGAACACAAAAAGAAAATCTTAAACTCACAGTCACCACATCATCTGGCTCTTTGGTCTCATTGTTGACGTGAAACATTAAATTATTTATCCAGGTGTCCGCCAAGTTGAACACGCGGAATCCCTTCTCGCCTTCGTCAAACATGGTGAGAGCTCTTTGCAGAACATTTTCGGCCAACTTGAACATTTTCTCTGTGATTTCCTCATAGCCCTTCCAGTGGGCTATCTCTTCGGCCACACAGCGTATGTTGACCGGGAAAAAGGTCAGAAAATCTCTGCGGTCCGGATTACGTGAAATGGGAGCCTCATTGAAAAATTCCAATACTTCGGGACTCTCTTTGGCTAAGACCGCACTACAGGCATGCAGCTTGGCCAGCTTCTCAATGGTGGGCAGCACATAATCCAAGTTGAGTAAACGTCCACGCTCAAAGTTATCAAAGCCAGACAATTGCATATCCTCCAATATCAAAAAGGGTTCTGGGGTTTCGGTGGTGTAATAACAAATTGGAGCTATTTTGGATTTATCGCCAATCGTGTCCAGTAGCTGCTGCACCCTGGGAAGCACCTGGGTATAAGCCAAAATCTCTCGCTTAAAGAGTTTACTGCGTTGAGCCACTGCACCGGTTTGTCCCTTTGGGATGATCTTTAATGATCACCGAGAATTTAGTTTTGCTGGCGGCATCTCCTCGCTGCAGATTAAAGCTGGCCCGATGCATTTCACTGGCAAAACCAGACACCACTTCACCCACTTGGGCACTCTTCACCAGCAAATCGCTTACAGTCAGGGATTCCTCTTTGAAATGCTCTTTCAATACATCCTGCAGGAACTCCGCAGTCAACCAGTCAGGAGCCTGATAGTTCTTCTTGCCGGTGCCCATTTTAAAACAGAATTTTTTTCCAGTCACCTGACTACAGTAAATCAAATACCCCACACAGAGCAAACAGCTGAGCTACTGGCAACGGGCACAGTTGATAAGAGAGTGAGACGAACGAAAAGCTTTCGTATGAATTCACGTGCCACCAGCAAAAGTGAGAGTACAAAAGGGCTTTTTCAACAAAGCTCTCTCTGTTTTTATACCCATTAATGCAGATGGAACTAGGGTATATTAGTTAGAGGTTAAATCAAATATTTTATGAGCTTTGAATGCGAAAGATTTGGGGGACCAAATTCCCCAAAATTGTGTGAAAACTAATAATATTTAAAACCGGAAAGTACAAAGACGCTACCATTGAAAACAGAAAAGTTTTTCTCACTAGAACTATTTTTTCGACCGATCGTTCCTATGGCTGCAATAGGCTGTGGTCATCCGATTTGGATCAAACTTGACAGAATTGTAAAGTAGCATATAATATTGATCAGTAATAAGTTTGGAAACGATAGCATGAAAATCAAAAAAGTTTTTCATACTAAGTTACATACAATGTTACATTATTAGCCTTGCTAGATTTCAGCAAGGCATTTGATACAGTTGACCACAATATCTTAAGTACCAAGCTTAAAAATCTGTACAATTTTTCCTCAACTGCAACGCGTCTTATAAAGTCCTATTTGTGTGATAGAAACCAAGCAGTGGTATCGGGGTCTTGTATGTCAGGTTTCTTAAGTCTAACTCGTGGTGTCCCTCAAGGTTCTGTCCTCGGGCCTTTACTCTTCTCTGTGTATATCAACGACCTTCCTGATTGTCTGAAAGGCTGTAATGTCCATTTGTATGCTGATGACGTACAACTTTATGTAAGTCGACCGTTGCGTGAATTGAATGAGTGTGTAAGAATTTGTAATAGGGATCTCGTGGAAATTAGCGAGTGGGCTAAATCCCAAAAAGTCAAAAAGTGTAGTAAACTACAAGAAGGCTCTTAATGTCAGTGATCTGCCTAAGCTGACAATAAACAATGTTCCGCTGGAATATGCTAAGGATACCACTAACCTGGGAATCCAATTTAATAAAACTCTAACGTGTGGCGACCATATTACGAAAGTGTCCGGGAAAACATTCGGGTTGGTTAGGCAGTTGTCGCTTACTCAAAAAACTCATTCCCTCCTCATCTCAGGCTTTTGGTTGCTAGAACATGTCTCATCCCGACTCTATTCTACGGTGTGGAAATATTTGGTAGTAGTGACGCAACCAGTATGCAAAGGTGGCATTTAACTCCATCGTAAGATATGTATTCAATCTTGGTAGTAGAGATCATATCTCGCAATTCGCAAAACAAATTCTTGGCCTTGACTTAGAGTCGTGGATCAGACTTCGCACATTATTATTATTCCATAAGATTATAACGACAAAAGAGCCTCACTATTTATTTCAAAATATACAACTTGCTGTTTCAACTCGAACGAAAAACATAGTTAGTCAGCGCGTTAGATTGGCCAGCTCCGAAAAAGATTTTTGGAATAACCTGCCATATAACATTAAGACTATTGGGAACGCAATGCATTTTAAATCTCAGTTAACTAATTATCTCAAAAGACAAACATAGATTAAATGAAAGTTTTAGAAAAGTTTAGTATTTTATTAGGGGTTGTTAGTTTTTTTTTTTTTTTTTTTTTGTATTTAAAATTAATTTTTGTGACCAATGCGCCAATTTATAGTACCTATGTATCTGTAGCGTTGGGATAAAACCGAAATAAAATTAAAATTAAATTAAGACTTTTTTCAGAGCTATCTTTTGTGTGGCATCTATTCGAATAGAATTCTATATAAATGTCCGCTGGTCCAAAAAATTGGTAAAATTGTGTGAAAGCAAAAACAACTCATATGAGAGGTTTTAGCTCGTCGTGGTAATCAAGAATATATATATTTTATGCAGAGTTCCGGAATAACTCACTCAAACTAAAAATGTTGTAAAATAACCCTGTTTTTACAGCGATAAGGTCACAAAATTAAACACCGAAAACTTTAATTCTGAAAAGTAGTTTCTTGCCGCAGTTATGGCTCAGTGCTTTTCAGAGTTCGTTACAAGAAATTTGTAAAGGAAGTGGGGGACCTTGTGGGTGAAAAGGGCTGCAAAATCATATAAGGATCAATGCGTAATCGCAGTTCACAGCTACAGTATCTCCACGGTAATACAAGTGCCTAAGATACTGCTTTTCAAAACCTCAAATGACCACACTCAATTAACAATGCGAATGCATTTAACAGTCATTAAAAAAATGGCGCTCACACCCCGAAGAAATGCGAATTCGCGCAGAAATGCAAGTTTTATAAATCACACCGTAATATATCACATAACTACATAGCCGTGATAATGACAATTCTCAAGCGCGATAAATATCAAGGATGCCCAATGGTAAAGAATATAGTCTAAATCATAAAGATTGTTTCAAACCACTTTCTGCGTATGACAAATCTTTAATTTCGCTGAAAAATATCAAAGAGAACCAAAAATTTTAATAATGACAAATAAGCTCTACTCTCAACCAAGTGCAAAATCATGCGTAAGCTCAATTCACAGATAAGAGACCTCAATGGACCATGGGAATAAAACCACAAAACACTTAAAATATGCTTTTCAAGACCACAAAAATATGATTACGACAATACTAAACAGCGATCTAAGAGCTATTATTTTGGCAACAGGCGTCATTCTGAAGCTTAAGAAAGACACGCGCAAGCATACGTCGCAACAAGTGTAATTGCCTTACATAATAGTAAGTTGAAACAACAAAATTCATGCTTATTGACGCACGGCGCCAGCTGGGCGCAGCAGGTACAGTGTGCGCGATCGAGACCCGCTTGGCACTGAAGCAGACGTTTGCAAATTAAAGCATATGCAGTGTGTGTCTCGTTTGCCGACTCGATTTTATTTGATAAGGTTGGTTTTTTACTGTTTTTGTTGTTGGACTGCTCCCAAACTTAAAATTCGTGAATACCGCATTGTTCCCAATCACATCTACTTAGTAAATTACACTGGCCAACAGCCATTTCGGTCCAGCCTTACTGATGACAAATTCTGATCCCGTTTTGTGCACTGATTCCAAAACTGGTCTCGGTGTTTCTCCATCAGCTCTTGTTTTCAAGATATCGCGGAAAATCCATTTTGCAGTTTTTTTGGCTTTTAAAAAATTATGGAGGTTACACCGAGCAACAATATCTGTATTTATGAGCTCTATGCGACAGTATACCTATTAAGGTTGCCTAAAAATTAATGGAGCATCATCAGCAAACCCAAAAGCGCCTAAATTGGCCTTCAAAGAGAAATTTTCATCAAATTGTAGCAAATTTTTCAAATTTACGATAACTAGATTGATTCTATGTCATCTCCTCCGTCAGTTTTAAAGCTATCGTAACCAAACTTTGCACGAAGTCTTTTGGTACAAATACGCTGCACATTTGTAGGAACAGGCCGGATCGGATGTCTATAGCATATAGCTGCCATAGGAACGATCGGTTGAAAAAGTAGTTCTAGTGAGAGAAACTTTTTTGTTTTCATTGCAATCGCTACCAAACCTCGTATTTATAAGTTTTTTTATGCTTTCACATAATTTCAGCAAGTTTTATGCCAATCGGGCAACTATATTATATAGCTGCCTTACAAAAGATAGATCTGAAAAAAAGTTTTGGCATGAAAAACTTTTTTGTTTTCAATGCTATCGCTCCCAAACTCGATCCAAATCGGATGACTATTGCATTTAGCTGCCATAGGAATAATCGGTCGAGAAAATAGTTTCAGTGAGAAAAACTTTTTTGTTTTCAATGGTAGCGTGTTTGTACGTTTCAGTTATAAATATTATCTGTTTCAACACAATTTTAGAGAGTTTGATCAAAATCGGATGAATACGGGGGTTGTCCATATTCGACGGACCCATCTGGCAACGCCATAACTTTTGACAGAGATGTCAGATCGCTTAATGACATACCGCGTTTGAAGAGAATTTCTGAGTTTTCTTTTTCATTAATGCCCATAGACTTCCATAGGGCTCAGGTCAGGGCTGGATGATGGCCAATCGAGGACGTCAATTTGATTTTTTTAAGCCAACTTTTCGTCTTTTTAGCGGTATGTGATGATGTGCCGTCCTGCTAAAAGGTATATTCATCAAAATCAGACAGCTGTGCCACAGGAATTAGATGATTTTGTAAAATATTGATGTATTTTTCAGCATTAATGGTTCCATCTATAAAGTGAAGATTCCCTACACACAAAAAAAAAAAAAAATTGTATATGTAACATTTTTCGTTGTTGACTAAAACTTATTGATTTAATGATTTTTCTAGTTGATATTACCAATTTCAGCGTATAATCAAGACAAAAGTCATTTAAAATTTACTATGTGTCCCTTTGATTTCAAAATGCTAACACTTTTGATTTTTTCTTCGCAAATTTCGTATGCGCTATATATGGCCGGAAAGTGGAATAAGATGTTGAGAATTGCAAGCAGGCAATTATGCAAACATTTTCTACACACATCAGAGTCCCATTCACTATAAGTGAGCTTTTAGTTGCCTTGACTCAGATGCGCGGCGTAGCCCAGTCGTCTAGAGCTGGTCGAATTGCGCGGACAAGGATTTCGTTGTAGACCCAGGGTTTCTTGGTGAAATTTTCTTAGAATTGACCGTAGATTTTGTTTTTGGTATACGCTTTGCATTTTACTTTCTTCACTTTACCTGCAGCTAAATAAACATATTTGTCTGAAAGTTTACTTAATTATGTAATGTTCCTTACATAACAGTAAAACGTATAAGCAAAACAATTTTTTAATTTATATTACATGAGTCCACTTTATTTCTGTAAGAAATGATTGCGACCATTTTTAATTCGTACAGCTGATTCGAATTATCAAAAAAAAAAAAAATTGCAAACTTAATAATGTCAACAAACCAGCAGAAGAAATAGGTTATGTAGAACATCAAGAAGTGACATAACCGAAAACATGTGCTTCTTTTTGGTAATTTGATTTATTGTTCTGCGATGGCACGTGGTAGGCCAGTTTGTGAAGAAATTCGGCGGCTAATGACTGATAAGTTTAAGTCAGGCATCAAATGATGTTAAACTTCCGAGATCAACCGTGCAAACTATTGTGAAAAACTTAAAATAGAATGGCAATAATAACAACAATGTAGCACACAGGGGTCGGGTTTCGAAAATCACCCCTCGTGATAAAAGAGCATTGTCTGCTATAATAAAACAAAACCGTAGAAGCACAGTTCGAGAAATAGCATCCAGTTGGTCTGAAAGAATTAGCAACACTATTTAACGTACATTGACGCTCCAGCAAATGAAAACTTTAGGTTATACTTTCTACAAAGTAGGTTAATTTCCCTATTGTTTTAGTATATATTTTTATTTTTAGGCCAAAGAAAACCCCTTGCTTACCATTTTGCAAAAGAGAAAACGTTGGCTATGAGCAAAACCAAGGTGAAACTGGGTACAAAGACAGTGGAACACCATAATTTTTAGCCACACACAAAAAAACGTTGGTAAATGTAACATTTTTCATTGGTAAATTCACCAATTTACGTCCTTGATTTTCGCCCAAAAGTTTTTTCATTAATTAACAAAATGTCTGCACTTTTGATTTTTTGCGCTGCTTTGGTTGCCTGAATAATTTTGTTATTCCGAAAATTTACAATTTATGTAATCGGAGATGCTTCTATTAGTTACAAAAAACTCAGACAATTTTAATATACCCTCTTCCAAGGGTATATCAATCGTTTGGTTACTATCTTACTAACATTGTCGAGTAGCTGAAGCTTTTGCTAAAAGCTCTTACAACGGCTTAGATAAGATGACTGATACTCTCCTATATGGTTTCAGTTATTGATGAACAAGTCATTGGAACGGATTATAATGACGGAGAATACAAGTACTAACTACAGTGTCCAATTCGATGACGAAGAATTGGAGACCCCACAGTGGCTAAGTGCGGACTTTTTGACGGAAGTTCTTAGCAAATATGAAAACGATTCCGATCTAAAGGTGCTTGAGGTGAAAACTTCCCCCGCCTGTGCCAAGGGAGATCATTATGCTAGTGTAATGTTTCGCGTTGGCGTGGAGTATACCACCCAAAGTCGAAAGCTGAGCAAATCTCTGATTGTTAAAACTATGCCAGAGCAGGAGGGTCATAAAAAGGAAATGTTGGGGGAATCGCACATTTTTGAAACCGAAATGGGCATGTACAGTGAAGTGTTGCCCAAGTTTGAGCAGATACTAAAGGAGGTGGGTGATGACACCATACTCTATGCCCAGTGCATTTATCATAGCTTAGAGCCGCGAAAAGTAATCATATTTGAGGATCTTGTACCGCTGGGTTACTCGGTGATACGAGATCGAAACGCTTCACCAGAGGAAATACAGCGCGCTTTTTACAAATTGGCAAAATTGCATGCCGTCAGTATGAAAATTCAGCACGAGGTAAGCGGAAAATATCTTTAAAATTATAAGTTTAGTAATTTAATTGCTTTTTTATGTTCAGGAACCGGAATATTTAAAGGAATACAAGTACGGCCTGTATGATATACCTAATTTTATGGATGATCCATTAGTAACAAGTGGCATGGGTCTCTTTATAGAATTTCTAGACCAACAGCCCGAGTTAAGCAAATACAAGCCACATTTTGAGAAAATTAAGAACGATTATTTGCTGCGTCTTAGAGATATAATGGTAGAGTATCGCGAGAATCCTCAATTAGATGGTTATTATGTGCTCAGCCATGGGGACTTCCATTTGCGCAACATGATGTTCAAACACAATCAGGAAACGGGAGCTTTTGAGGATGTCATGCTGTTGGACTATCAAATTAGCAATCTGTGTCCCATAACCATTGATATTATCTTCTCAATATATATGCTAATGGGTCCCGAGCAACGTTGGAACGAATCGGAATCGTTAATCAACTATTACTTTTCCATTTTATTAGAGACTCTTAAAAGGATTGGTTTCAAGGGCGAGTTGCCCAATTTAGATAATTTCTGGAAGCTGATTTATAAGCATAAAATTTATGGTAAGTTTGGGATTATCATTAAATATTTAAGAGTTTTAGAAATATTTAATTTTTTTGTAGATTTTGTCTTGGTTTCCACCTTTTTGCCCGTGGTGTGGGGAATCAAAACGAATACCTATGGACCCAATGACTCGATTCAAGATGAAGAAACCCGGCGAAAGACTTATCGATTAGACGGATATATTGAAGATATGAAGAAATTGCTACCCATATTTGAGAAATTGGGTTATTTTAATGGTCAATGATGCATCTCAAAATGTTGAAAGATTAAATGCGTTTTTACAGAAATATTGTTAGTTTCCGAGTCCCTAAGAACTTTTGAGATGGATTTTAGGGGGGTCATCTGTGTACTAGTGTTGGGTAAAGGTTGTTCTTTCCGCTGAACATGTTCACTTTTTTTTTGTGAGTCAACCCTATCGCTCACTTGTTCTGTTGTTCTTGTTCATTTGTTCTTGTTCACTTGTTCTTGTTCTGTTGTTCTTGTGTTCTCAGCGAGAGAGATAAAACAGATGATTACAAGTGTGTATGTGTGTGTATTGCTGTTTGGCCCCCGATCATTTTGCAGATGCCAAGCTCAGTTTGTTCTTCATATTAGCCATCTGCTCTTCGCGTATTTTTGGCAACATGCATGGCTGGCTTATACACAAAGCTTGTAATCCTTTGTTGTCTTATAAGACCGAATTGCTCGACATTTTCCAAGAATGGAATGGTTGTTGTTATGCCGGACAACTGGTTCCACTGTCGCGGCGTGTTTGCATTTAAGATGCCGAATTAGATTTTATTTGTGATTTGCAACTTAAGGCAACGGTGTAGTATTTACATTTCGCCGTTTTATTCTCTCTAGTCATTCTGACTAAAAAAAAAGCGTACGTGATTACCACACTTAAAGGTTGCTTAATGCAGAGTTGCCATGAATTGACAACAAACAGTTAACTAATTCAACAGTTAGGTCACACTGAGCAGTTCGCTGAACTAGATACTGAACAGATATTAGGGTACAGCACACAGAGCAACACACAGAGCAAGACAAAATTTAACAGCTCACAGAGTGAGACAGACTGAACAGCTCACAAAGCAAGGGAGAGACTGAACAGTAAACAGAGCAAGACAGAACAACCCTCTGAGCAAAAGAACAACTGAGCAAGAACCGAACAAGAGAACAACTCAAGAACAACTCAGAGCAAGACAGAGTGAACAAGATAGACTGAACAAGACTCGCTGAACAAAAATGAACAATTGAAGAAGAACATGTTCGCTTGCTCAATTTAAAGAACAACTCAATTTTGTTCACTCACTCATGAGCAACTCAACACTACTGTGTACCAACGAAGGTACACCTGCACAAAACAAAAAATTATTCTATCTCGTTCAAATGAATCGTGTGTTACAAAGCGAGACATTTTACTAAACTATCTAGTGTCTGTTTGGGACTTGGATTTGTTAACAAAACAAGTGTGAGTGCTAGCATTAGCAAAGCAACCTAATCTATATGATGTGAAAATCACACTGAAAACACTGTTAATACGATGAACCTTATTAAAACACGAAAGTACATCAGTACAGTTATGGGATGGTATTAAAACCTCCAAGTGCTTAACAAACTGCTTTTCAAGACCCCGAAGGATTTCACCATGATTATAAGAATATTGAACTGCGATAATTACCATGAATAACCAATGATAAAGAATATAGTCAAGACCGTAAAGAATGTTTCAAACCACTTTCTGTGACTGACAAATCATTAAATCGCGAAAAATTACCAAAGAGGTTCAAAAATAGTAATAATGCCAAACAAACTTCACACCCAACCAAGAGGAAAATTATTCAAGGATAAAGCGCACCCATAATATTTAAAACCACTTAAGCCAACCAAACACGTCCCACACCTTGCTTCTACCTGTTTTCGCTAATGCTATATAAATTTAGACAACAACACAACAATTGACAATAACAACAATACTTATTTTGGCTCCTTTTTTCAGCTGCTTTTCCAGAAAAGTTAATATTTTTTCTTGTTTACTATTTTCGTGTGCAATTTCAACTGATTATGTACTTATATTCGGGTGTATCACAGAAATCTCTAGAGGTTTTCGTATTAACGTTAGCATTTCATAATAAAGCTGTTTGAATTCATATGTTAAGGGCCCAAATATGCCCGCCTACTAGATTAGATGAAGAAAGTTGAGCGATTTGAAACCGCCTGCTCAAAGCCAAGTAGATTTGATGCGTCCGGTTTTCCTTTTCGCATAATCTAGTAGAGACCGCCTACTAGATGATTCTTAGCACTTCGCACATAAAGTAGTCCAAGTTTAGTTCAAAGTGCAATCGTTTATACGAAAATCTCTAGAGATTTCTATGACACCCCTGACTAAGATAACTGTTCTCCACTTTAAAAAAAAAAATAACAAATCTAGTAGTAGGCAAAATATAAGGAAATCAACACTGTTAATACCAACTGAAACTAGTGTAAGACATAGACATACGAGATGTCAAGAATCACATGGCAGGTTAACTTTAAATAATTCAATAAGAGCTGTTTCGTTTCGACATATGAGTTGGTTTGATAGTGTGCACCAAGGTATACTAAGCAAGGTAGGCGCAATCGTTCTCTGGCTCTTTTGACAACTTGTTAAACTTTAGTCGGTAAGCCATAGAGCAACTAGTATTAGAGAGAAAATTTGCGCAGCCTCTCAATTTTGCTGGTGCTAAACGATAGTGCCCAAAAAGATACTTCAAAGTGGCAGTAGGAAATCACTGTGGTGAAAGCGAGACGACCATATTCCCAAATGTATCCAAACAATGTAAGTGACAGCGAACAGCTGACAAAAAAGTATCTAGAGAGCGTTAGAGAGAGCGAACAGCTGTCTAATTTCTTAAAGAAGCAGTCTCGACTGAGTATAAGTAATAAGTATACTTATTGTATCATGGACTGAGCAAAGTTTCTCTCCAATACCCATTCACCATGGGTAAGCAAACGTTCTAAGCGACGGGTCTCCGCGGACGAATTATTTTTGATTTGACACCAAGTGAGTACAGAATTTTATTACTCTCTCACTCTTGCCCTCTTTGACACAAATATAAATAGTTGTGAGAGAACGAGTGCGGCTACCTTCTTTAGTATACCTTGGTCTGCACAGTGCGATTGCCCACTGTTAACATGATTTAGTGTGAGCTCGTGGAGGGCTCTAATCTCTATAAATATAAAAGAGAGTGTCCTGATCCACTGACTGATTCACTGACTGTCTTACTGATTGGCAATCATCGCACAGCCTAAACGGTAAGAGATAGAATGCTGAAATTTTGACGGGAATTTCTGTTAGTGATGAAAGTGCGTACTAACAAAGTCAAAATAGCGTCGGAAAAGATTGTATGGCAAAAATGTGATTTTTCACCCGATTGACTTGAAACTTGGTTTGTAAGCATAGCACGCGAATTAATTCGACAAATGTTTCCCGGATTTTGGAATATCCGCCTACGAGAAAAATTCTGCACGAAAAAAATTATTTTTATCCGATTGTTTTTATCGGTTTGTAAGGACAGAATACGAAATAATTAATAATGTGATGTTTCAATGTCGAAAAATCCGCCCCCAGGCGTGAAAATGCCCGGAAAATTGTATATGCAAAATAACTAACTTGAAGTGGGCGGGAAGTGTAAGGGAAGTGGGAGGGATGTGGGTGGGATCTATATGCTATGTGGGCGAAAAGTGGGCGGTAAGTGGGAGGGATGTGGGTGGGATGTGGGTGGAATGTGGGTGGGATGTGGGTGGGATGTTGGCTGATACGGGTTCTATTTTAATGAAGGCGCAGCGAAGCGCGACGGGTTATATGCTGGTATATATATATATTCTTGATCAGCATGACGAGCTGAGTTGATATAGCCATGTCCGCCTATTTCTATGCTTTCTTCTTTATTTATTGTAGTACAAATACGCTGCACAATTGTCGGAACCGGCCGGATGAGACGACTATATCATTAAGCTGCCATAGGAAGGATACAGTGGCGTAGATAGCTTTCCGCAATGGGGGGTGATGAATTTCGGAAATTTTTTTAAAGTTTTATTTATTGTTATCGGTAATAGGCTAGTATTCCGGCCTTTATTTATTTATTTGGTCTTAATATTTTATTTACAATGCCTCTATCGGAAAATTAAAAAAAGGTCTTTCGATGGACACCGAATTATTAAGAACTTTCATTAAAAAAAATTTCGGGTGTCATCTATGGTTTACAAAATATACAAAAATATGTATAAGCTAAGCTTTTTGTCAAATATACCTACATAAATAATGAAAATACATTTTTGTACGACTTACCCTAAGGTATAAGGTTATTGCCTAGAATAGGTACCCCACAAGTTCAATAAAGTTGCGGCTGTCAGCCAGGGTTAAATCTTCGTAAAATCAAACTTTTAAAATTTTAGTTTGAGCTCAAATGCTTTTAGTCTAAAACATGTTTTAAGTGCGCGTCATGCATGGTCGTAATAAAGAATGATTCATCTAATAATATTTGGTTACAAAGGGTTTTTCAATAACTCACGGGATGTAAAGAGCGAACTGTCACATTTAAACGCAGAAAAGAGCACTATTTTTAAAATTCAAAACAAACTCTGTTTCCACAAACGAATTTCAAAACACAGACTGCAAACATAAAATCTTTCAACGAATGTTGTCAATGAGGAAAAATTTTTTAGGTAAAGTGTGGGAAAAAAAGCGCCGCAGGCAAAAGTTTTTTTAATCGCGCGACAGATTTTGATATTGTTTATCCACAGATCGCTCAAACTATGTATAATCATCGAACTGGAGTTAAGTTCCCACATGCAAATAATTTGCCATATTTTAATAAAAGTTTGGCTTAAATACCAAAATTAGGGAACTTTTCGGCCATATTTGATAAATTTATCGTATAAAACAATCGCTTTAGCTTAAAGTCATGCAAAATTTGTAATCATGGTTATTTAGCCAAGCTTTTATCAAAGTGTGGGCAAATTAATGGCCTGTGAAAACCTAACTTTGAAAATGGTAAAATTAAAGAAATTTGATTGTTAAATCGTTAAAAATAGTTCTTTTTGTTATTTATTTGACATCAGATGAGTGGCTTATACATATTTTTGAGTAAAACTTTAATTTTTCAAATTTCGTTTAAAATGAAACCATGTATATACCAACCATGTTTTCCATGAAAATTCTTTATAATTCGTGATCTATCGAAGTAAATTTTTTACTAATTTTCTGAGAGAAAGCAGGAACTAGTGCTCCTCTCTATAACCTAATACTATTCTATTTATTTTATAATTCCTTTTACAAAATTAAGTCGAGCTTTTAGATTTTGTGCTTTGTTCATTTTTGATTTCGTCCCCTGTAATTCCGATTATTAAACTCAATCCCCCCTATCTACGCCACTGGAAGGATAGGTCGAAAAAGTAGTTCTAGTGAGAAAAACTTTTTGATTTTAATGGTAGAATCTTGATACTTTCCAGTTATGAATATTATCCGTTTCAACACAATTTTCGAGAGATTGATCAAAATCGGATGAACATGTAGCTGTCATACACGAAACTTGCATGCATAAATTATGCCCCAATTGTGTATAAACTTCCGTCGAGCCGAGGTTAGCTTTTTCATGGCTAGTTACTTTGCAGCTGCCGCCAAGAAGTGACCAACATTTTTTAAGATGAAACCACAACCTCCCGCACAGCAGGCTGGGCCCCACACGGCGACACGGAAATCAGGAATTTAGGGATTTTAAAAAACGCGCTTGAATCAAGAAATTTCGTACTTATATCAAGAGATTCCTGTCTTTATAAAGCTTTGAAACGGAAAGATTTTATATACGTACGAAATTTTATGATTTGTATCACAGTGTTTAAACAAATATTATATACTATTCTAAGCAATAAATTACCTTGTTGTACGTCCAAACAGTTTGGCGTTCTCCCCCAAAGCTTGAAATGAAGGAAAGCTTTAAAGCTCATTTACTACAGTTTGCTTTGCAGTTGGAAAAACAAATACTACTCAGCTTGTTAGGTTGAGCTTCTATCAGTTAATTGGCGTGTGGACTCAACAGTCACTTTATCATTTGTTTGACAATACTTAAAGCGATTATCAAACAACCTTCTAGCAGACCATGGTGAAGGTCTAGGAAAAATGTTTCTACATTGGCAGCATTGATAACAGTCAAATAAGAATATTATTGTTGTTATTTGTTGTGGGGGAAATAGGAAAGCTCGACCAATTCTGGTCTAATGAGTTTACAACTCTCCTAGCAGCCGCTTTTCTTACACAAAGGTCAGGATTTTCATGGGTTCTAGGTTACTGATATTGTTCTGTCCACTTGGAGGCAAGAAGTCCTCTGTTCAGCTTAGGCAGGCCTTAGGAAGCCTATTTGCTTTCTGCTACCTGTACCTCTTCTGATGGACCAACAGCTAAACCCCCTAAAAAACCATCTGACAAGTTCGGAAACTAACAACATTTGTTTAACAATATATTTAATCTTTCAACATTTTGAACAAGTGTGCATCATAGATCATTAAAATAACCCAATTTCTCAAATCTGGGTAGCAATATCTTCATATCTTCAATATATCCGTTCAATCGATAAGTCTTTCGTCGGGATTCCTCAACTTGTATTAAGTCATTGGCTTCAAAGGTATTCGTTCTCATTCCCCACATCAAAGGCAAGAAAGTGGAAACCAAAAAAAAATCTAAAAAAAAAAATTCTATAACCTTCAAATATTTAATGATAAACCCAAACTTACCATAAATTTTATGTTTATAAATCAGCTTCCAGAAATGATCTAAATTGGGCATTTCACCCTTAAAACCAATCCTCTTAAGAGTCTCTAATAAAATCGAGAAATAATAGTTGATCAACTGTTCCCATTCGTCCCAACGTTGCTCGGGACCCATTAGCATATATATGGAGTAGATAATATCAATGGTTATGGGACACAGATTGCAAATTTGATAGTCCAGCAGCATGACATCCTCAAAAGCTCCCGTTTCCTGGTTGTGTTTGAACATCATGTTGCGCAAATGGAAGTCTCCATGGCAGAGCACATAATAACCATCTAATTGACGATTCTCACGATACTCTGACAGTATATCCCTCAGACGGAGCAAATAATCGTCCTTGATTTTCTCAAAATGGGGCTTGTATTTGCTCAACTCAGGCTGTTGGTCTAGAAATTCTATAAAGAGACGCATGCCACTTGTTACAAATGGATCATCTACAAAATTGGGCATATCAAACAGGCCGTGCTTGTATTCCTTTAAATATTCCGGTTGCTGAAAATAAAAGTGTTATAAAATTACTAAACTTATAATTTTAAAGATTTTTTCTGCTTACCTCGTGCTGAATTTTCATACTGACGGCATGCAATTTGGCCAATTTGTAAAAAGCGCGCTGAATTTCATCTGGTGAAGCGTTTCGATCTCGTATCACCGAATAACCCAGCGGTACAAGATCCTCAAATATAATAACTTTTCGCGGCTCTAAGCTATGATAAATGCACTGGGCATAGAGTATGGTGTCATCATCCACTTCCTTTAGTATCTGCTCAAACTTGGGCAACACTTCACTGTACATGCCCATTTCGGTTTCAAAAATGTGCGATTCCCCCAAAAATTCTTTTTTATGACCCTCCTGCTCGGGCATAGTTTTAACAATCAGTGATTTGCTCAGCTTTCGATTCTGGGTGGTATATACTACGCCAACGCGGAACATTACACTAGCGTAATGATCTCCCTTGGCACTGGCGGGGGAAGTTTTCACCTCAAGCACCTTCAGATCGGAAGCGTTTTCATATTTGCTAAGAACTTCCGTAAAAAAGTCTGCACTTAGCCACTGGGGGGCTTCCAATTCATCGTCATTGAATTGATCGTTATAGTTAGTGCTGGTATTGTCCGTCATTATAATCCGTTCCAATGACTTGTTCATTAACAACTGAAACAATTTACGAGAGCATCAATCAACTTATCTAACCCGCTGATGGAGCTTTTTTGCAAAAGCTTCTCAGCTACTCGACAATGTTAGTCGCTGGTGTAATTTGAAATTAGTTGTGAAATACGGAAGATAGCAACCAAACGATATTTTTCCATCAATTTAATCTAAAATTGTGTTAATTTACAATTTTTTCCATTTTCTATTTAAATTTAGTTGTTAAATATAAATGAATTCTTTTTATAAAGCAAATTTTTATTAAAGTCTTGTACTGGGGGGGCTCAAATTTGTCTTTATAATAGCTGCCAAACAGTGTTTCCACGGCATTGTAATGGAGAGGTTTTGGTTATTTATTTACACACTACTTACACAGTGTTCTATTTACTATGTCTCCCAGTTCTATTTACTATGTGTCCAAAATGCCAAAAGCCTATCCCATAGGATAGTAACTCATAATTCTTCCGGCGGGAGAGAGAATATGTGTGTTCTATAAATAGCATGCTCGGCGGCTTGCTTTCATACGTTGCGCGTGTTCGCATTTTTATTCTCTCACGAGCAGAGGTCGCAAAAATCGGTACCCCGTTTGCCTGTGTGTGTACGCTGACTATTAGGCTCGGCTAACAATATGAATGTGTGCGAAAAACTATATGCCTTCTCTCGTTCTTTCTCACGCTGACTCGCTCTCTGTTTATGTTTAACTCTGGCGCTCTCTTGAGTCTGCAACCGATTGAAATAACCTTTTATTTTTTTTTTTTTTGTTTTAATTTTTTTTTTTATTTTTTCCAGTGCTGTGTGTTCAACCATGGACACCGAGCAGTGAGCGAAATTGCAGCTTCAATTCGGTTAAGGAAAGCCCGAGCGCGCTTTGTTTTTGCTTTTTTCGGTCAGTGGCGTGAGCAGAGCAAACCGAACATTTGGTTAAGAGTTATTTACGAGCTATGCTCACGAGACATTTTTTCGCTTGCTTGTTGCCCTCATATACTTAACAAGGTAGCCGCCCTGCTCTCTCTCACTATTTTGTACTTACTTTTACACTTATATTAGAAGTTGTGAGAGAGCGAGTGAGGCTACATGGTTAAGTACAGGGTTGTCCATATTCGACGGACCCATCTGGCAACGCCATAACTTTTGACAGAGATGTCAGATCGTTTAATGACATACCGCGTTTGAAGCGTCAGTCCAAGCAGATTTTTACCATGGAACAATACACGCCACGCGAGCGCTCTGCAATAGTTGAAAGTTACATTCAACAGAACAAGTCAATTGTGAAAACTCAACGTGCTTTTAAAAAATTAAAAAAATGTGACCGAAATGTGTGAAATGGGACCGTAAATAAGCAAAATTGCCGTATTTACGCCACTGAAAATCCAGAGGAGATTCAAGAAGTGCCTCTTCATGACGAAAAAGTCACAGTTCGGTGCGGCGTTAGTGAGAAAACGGTCATTGGGCCGTTTTTCTTCCAAAATGAAAATGGCCATGCTGTTACCATCAACCAGGAGCGTTATCGCGACATGATGACCAATTTTGTGATGCCAATTATTCGTCGAAAGCGTATGAGGCAGTTCTAGGTTCAACAAGACGGCGCTCCTCCGCACACAAGTCGCATAACAATCGATTTGCTGAAGAAATTGTTTCCGGGCCGTTTGATGTCGAAAAGTGGTGATTTGGACTGGCCACAGCGTTCGCCCGATTTGACGCAGCCTGACTTCTTCTTGTGGGGATATTTGAAGTCAAAGGTTTACGTTAACAAGCCAAGGACCGTAGAAGAGCTCAAGGACAACATTCGTGAAGAAATAGCCGCTATTCCGGCCGAAATGTTGGCGAAATCGATGGAAAATGCTGCAAAAAGGGCACAATACGCCATCAACGCCAGAGGCGGCCATTTGAGAGATATCATCTTCAAAATTGATGTAAACAAATCTACTTGGAACAAATTAAATGATTAAGATTGCCAACCGCCAAATTTTTATTTTTTCTTTGATTTTTTAAAAAAACGGGTCCGTCGAATATGGGCAACCTTTTAAATTTTTTTGGTTTTTTTTTTTGAAAAGGAAAAAAACAAGGCGACGTTTACTTCGTGTTTCGTTGCTGCTCTTTTTCTCTCAGGCAAAATTCACGCATTTAAAAGGTCTTCGTCGTATGCATGATGGAATTAATAAGGTGAAGCCGAGTGAGACAGAGCTCTTTCTGTTTGTAGGGCCAAAAGGCCATTGCGTTGTGAATGCTAGAAGCAAACAGCAGTACACAAGCAAAAACAAACAAATGTTCTGCATTCTCTTAGGCTGCCTTCACGCTGTTCGACACATGAGAAATGTCGATTAAAAATTCTTCGATTACAAATTGACGAATTACGATACCGTGTATACACTGGATGTCATGTTATTGTACTCAAAAAATGAATTCAAATGAGTACTTTTATCAATGAACAAAGTTCAAGCACAAGTTCCAATAACTGTCAATGAGAAACCAACTACATTTAAATTCAAATTGTTAAAAAAGAAGGGCGTTTTCAATTTGCTTCGAATCGGAAAGATAGAATTTTTAAAAATGGAGTCTGAAGTTCAGGGCCAGATGCTAGCGGCAATTGTCTGCGTCGGTATGGGTTTTTTAGCTGTTGACGACGACGAGGAAGAGCCGACAGTCAAGCGCTGTTGATGAGTGGACGAGCTGATCTTAACTCGTCCCCAAGAAGGAATGTTCGCCAAATTAAATAATGAGCTCAGAGGCATCCCAAGAAAGTTTAAAAACTTTGTGAGAAAGAACGCAAAAACATTTGACCTGCTGGCGTCTGTAGTGGCACGCTTAATCCAGAAGCAAAAATCGAATTGTCGAGACCCAATATCACCAGCTGAAAGACTTGCGGTGACACTAAGATACTTAGCTTCTGGGTCAAGCATGACGGACCTGTCATTTAAGTTTAGAATATCTTGTCAGCTATAAGGCGCCAAGCAGAGTTTTTTTCATCTCTATTTTTGTACTCTAATATGCTGACATTCCACAAGCATTCGTAGATTTCCACATACTCGATAAGCGATTTTGTTGCATTATCTGACCAACGAATATTAATTCGACTCTTAAAATTTCTGTTTTTGACATCCATTTCAGCAAATACAAAGGTTTTTCTGTCAGAAAAACAAAAGTCAATCGCGCCGCAACAGCAGGTTTATATTTAAATACACTTTTTATTTCTCCTTTGATATTAAAACCAAAAACCCCTTTGTTTCTCAAAAAACCAAAGTTACTCGATGTTAGAAGGTACTCATTGATTCATTTTTGCTTCATGTGAATTTACACTAACTATATCATTCGACATATTCTTATGTTTCGAACAATTTAAAAGCAATTTACATTGAAAACTTGGCCACATGAAGGCCTACTAGATTGCCATGTCTTCATGTGTGGAACAGTGTGAAGGCAGCCTTACCATCTCACAGGCATACATGAACTGGTCCTCAGCAGAGGCTCACGGCTTCACCTTGTTAATTCCACCATGGTCGTATGTATGCATCGAAGTGTAAGCTTACAGCCTTTGCTGGGCTAACAATATGAATGTATGCAAGAAACTACATGCGCTCTCTCGTTCTCTCACACTACAGTTCGGTCTTTGAGAGCACGCATTTTATGACCGACTGACTGGCTTGGGCCTGGTATGAGGTTGCTCTCACAACGATCAGTGCTGCCAACCACAGCCACTGAATAGTAAGCGCGATTGTAGCACACATTCGATTGAGAAAAGCCCGAGAGCGTTTTATGTTTTATTTTTCGGTCAGTGACGTGAGCAGAGCAAACTGAACATTGGGTGAAGAGTTGTTTACGAGCTGTGATACGCAGACAAGCGAAATACTTGATTATGTGAGTTTGCTTTAAAATGTTGTCTTTACTCGTGTTTTAATCTGACTGTCTGTCCTCTACTAAGTGCTCTCGCTTTCGGTCTCATCATTCGATTTCTTAAAAATGCCTCAACACTAAAACATCGAAATGTTTACATCTGGGCGGTCATGTTCATCAATTTTTGCTTAAGCGGCCATAACACTTGTCATATATATCTAAAAAGTCGGTTGTAAAACCATTCTAAAGAGAATCTCTTATCAAATGGAACCTTTCAAATTTCATCAAAAGTGGCTAAACTTTCAAAATATTTAGAGATATTTGAGTTTTGCCTACGCACAGTCTTTTTCGAGATATATGACAAGTGTAAAGGCAGCTTTGGTTTGGTACAGATGTTTCGATGTTTTGGCGTTAAGGTATTTTAAAGACAGAGACAAACGAACAAATGAACGAAGACAGACGCTGAAAATAAAATAGACAAGACAGACAGAAGAAACCCATATTGACATTGTAAATAGTAAACGTGTGTAAACCACTGCTCCACATTTACCCGTAAAAATCTGGAAACTGCTGAATCAAAAAATCAGTTTTAAATTCTCAATAAAATTTTCAGAGGCCCTTATTAAAGGTCTACAAAAACTTGCTTTCAGAAGGGGTACGGAATAATTCATTGAATTTGTTGTACCTAAACAAGTGTGTTTTGTTCACATAAGCATTTCTTGATTTAGGGAATATTATTTATTAAAAATAAGTATTTTACTTTCCTAAAGCAAGTTTTCAAGATCTTGATTGTCAATTTTCCATAAATATAAATAATTAATGTATTGCGCCGGTTTTTGTCAACTTTTAATAAATTTATAAATAATTTATTTTGAGATTAACATTACTATGTGTAAGGTATATGTAAATGTGTAAAAGGGAGAGAGTCATTGGCTGTGTCCCAAGTCTGTGAACCTCATTAAAAGCGGTTAAAAAGTGGCAGAGGGCCATATCTAAGAAGTTGTTTAAGCTATGACCCCGAAATCTGGTCTGTAATATTGTAATATGGAGTTGCATATTTTACTGGATCAGGAGTGTCGAATGAACTTAAATGGGGTTTTGAAGTTAAAAACCGAAGAACACAGTCGGTTTTTGGAAACAAGTACATTTAACAATTCCGATTCCGAATGAGTTGATCGGAATCGAAAACGGGAACAGGCCTGAGCGAAATAGTTGTGACGAAAAAATGTCTTTAATTTTGGCGGTGAAAGAGCGGAATGTCATTTGTGATCTTTTCCACCCCAAGCATTAGGACTTAAATTTTGTGAACAAGGTTTGATGAAAAATTACCGAGCTTCTACATAAAATCAACTTGGCATCGAAACAAAATACAGATGCTCGAGCAGTGTGACCTACCGCCAACTAAATTAAAAATACCAAATACTGAAATTTTGGGCGTAATTTTTTTAAGTCTGGTAACACTGCTCTTACTTTCCACGGCGACGAAACATAGGGTAAAGTTAGCTAAATTACGTACTTCGGATGTCCGTATGAGCCTTAAGCAAGAACAATCACAAGATATAGAAAGAGAAAACCGACTTTTGTTTGTGAGTGTGTGTGCCGTGAATAGTGAAAAGCGTTCGGCCACTGCGAACGAGGTGAGCGCAAACTACGCTAAAGCTCTATTTACACGAACTGATCACTCAGCTGAGTTTTCATCTGATTTGCTGTCGGCGTTTGAGTTGACATGAAGTTACTCAGATGAGCGATTGGACGAAATAAAACCGGTTTTATTTGGCCTGACCACTCAGCCCTGTGGCTTCTATCAAATTGCAGTGTGCTGGCGTTGCCATCTTTTGTCCGACGATATACAATTGTTATAGAAATTTTAAATTAAAATTTCGCTTCCATATTTGTTTTATCTTGATTGTTTTTTTAAAGCATCTTTATTTATTTACAAAATATTTATCTTTATGAAAACAAATCTACACAATGTTCTCCAATTGGCTCATATGAGGTTGTCAGGCACGTGTAAAAGCGAAACTAAGTTGATCAGATAAGTTTAGGTCTGACGAAAACTCATCTAAGTGATCAGGTAGTGCAAATGGAGCTTAAGCAACTTTGTTGTTGCGTTCGAGTTTGCGAGAGGAGAGAGAGAAGAGAGACAAATATGATGTTGCAGGTCTTGCACTCGCCAACAACAAAACTTTAGCTAGAAAAGAAAGGGAGGGGGAGCACGCATATGAATTTGATTTTGCTTTATGTAGACTTAGCACTCGTGGGCCGTATACGTGCCAGCTTTTACTTTGCGTCAAACAACAACGAATGCGTGGCTTGCGGAATGGGCATGGGCACCCCTACCTTAGAGCATTTGTTGTCACAGAAATCTCACCTCCATAGATAGATAGCACCACTGAGGTTGAGTGACAAGTTGCTATTGATTGATTTGACAGATTCGGTTGGAACTTGTTTAGAAGAGGTTTCTGTGGCATCACCGATAGAGAACTTCTTTGCACGGCTGTAGTTTCTAAAGCTGCGCTGCAGCTTCAATGTGGCGGCTTTTGAGTGACCATCCAGCCCATGTGGTTCCTATTGGCGACTTTGGCAGCGGAGGCCAGTGGGAAGGGACGAGTAACGGGCTTAAAATTTTAATTATAAAATAAAATAATATGTTGCAATTATAATATTGTTGATAAAAAAAACTTTTAAATTGCGTCGTTATCTTCTAAATTTCACAATGATTTTTAAATATTGCTTTCCATGAGAACTGTTGAGCTTTTGGCCAAAGCTCTAAAAACGGGTTTGATAAATTGGTCGATGCTATCTCAAATTGTTTCAGTTGTAAACGAACAAGTGACTGGAACGGTTAATAATGACGGAGATAAGTAATAATTTTAGTGAGCAGTTCAATGACGATGAGTTGGTGGCCCCCAAGTGGCTTAATGAGAATTTTTTTACGGAAATTCTGAGCAAATTTGAGAATGATTCCGAACTAAAGGTGCACGAGCTGAAAACTTCTCCTGCCAGTGCCAAGGGAGATCATTATGCCAGTATAATGTTTCGCGTTGGCGTAGAGTATACCACCCGAAATCAAAAACTCTGCAAATCACTGATCGTCAAGACAGTTCCTGAGCAGGATTGTACTAAAAAGGAAATGTTGGGCAAGTCGCACATATTTGAAACCGAAATTGGCATGTACAGTGAAGTGTTGCCCAAGTATGAGAAGATTTTAAGAGAAGTGGGTGATGATACCATACTCAATGCCCAGTGCATTTATCACAGCTTAGAGCCGCAAAAGGTAATCATATTTGAGGATCTTGTACCGCTGGGTTACTCAGTGATACGAGATCGAAACCCCTCAATAGAGGAGCTACAGCGCGCTCTCTTTAAATTAGCAAAATTGCATGCGCTGAGTATGAAGATACAACATGAGGTAAGCTAAATAAATCTACAAAATTATAAGTTCAGTACCTTAATTGTTCTATTATGTTCAGCAACCGGAATATTTAAAGGAATACAAACACGGTCTTTTTGAAATGGAAAATTTTTTGGAGTCTCCCTTTATAACGAGTGGCATGCGACTCTTTATAGAACTTTTAGACCAACAGCCCGAGTTAAACAAATACAAACCATATTTTGAGAAAATCAAGGGAGATTATTTGCTACGTGTGAAAGATATAATGGTAGAGTATCGCCAAAATCGTCAATTGAATGGTTATTATGTGCTGAGCCATGGAGACTTCCATTTGCGCAACATGATGTTCAAACACAACCAGGAAACGGGAGCTTTTGAGGATGTCATGCTGCTGGACTATCAAATTTGCAATCTGTGTCCCATAACCATTGATGTTATCTACTCCATTTATATGCTAATGGGTCCCGAGCAACGTTGGGACGAATGGGAACAGTTGCTCAACTATTACTTTTCGACTTTAGTAGAGACACTTAAGAGGATTGGTTTTAAGGGCGAGATGCCCAACTCAGCTGCTTTCTGGAAGCTGATTTATAAACATAAATATTATGGTGTGTATGGGTTTATCATTCAATTTTTGAAGTTTTTATAATGAGTAAATTTCATTTCTTTTTGTAGATTATTTTTTGGTTTCCACCTTTTTGCCCATGATGTGGGCGATTAAATCAAATACCCAAGAGTTTGGTGAGCTATTAGTAGGTGAAGACTCCGGACGAAAATCCTATCAATTAGATGGATATATTGAAGATGTTAAGAGATTGCTACCCAGATTCGAGAAACTGGGTTATTTTAAAGACCCATAATAATTTAAAATTTGTTTAATTAACTAATTAAATTAAAAATGTTGGATTAAAATGAATTGAAAAATACCAGAAAATTTGATAATACAGTAAATATTGGTTATATGACGAACCGCTTGTATGCAAATACCGGGTATATGCAAAAAGATTTATATTTAAGTGCATTATGCACAACTTTGATAAAAAAATTTAATTGCTTGTATGCAAATCGTTTTTTACCAAAAATTATTTTTAAACAAAAATTTTTAAATGTTTTTTTTTTTTTTTTTTTTTTTGAATCGGTTGTAAGCAAATTTTGCAACACAGTTGCTGATAGCTGAACAGATAAGAAAGAAAAGATAAAGTTCGATTTTGATTGACTCAAAAACCAACAATTGTAATTGTAAAATAAGAAGAAACAAAGGACAACCACCTATTTTTCCTAAGACTTTTAGTATCAGCAGAAAATTTTTCAAAATATTTTTCCCCCCCCCCCCACACGGGGGTTACGTTCCTAGAAAATGTCGTGTTAAGCGAAATCGTGTTAAGCGAAACATGGATTCAGTACAAAATAAGGGGTTACGTTCTCAAAATTCAAAACTGGCAGCAATTAAAATTTTTGATTGTTCAAATTTGGTCGGTTTTTATTAAAGTTTTATTTTACAAATTAAAAGTTAATATTTAACTAAAAAAGTGGCTTCATGTAATTAATAATTAATTAATAGGTTAAACTTAAAAATGGTAAAAACAAAGGAGATCATTTCATTCTATTAATATCATTCATTGTTTAAGCCAGTTTATTTTAGCATGTTTTCTTTTTTAATGGCTCTTTATAAAAAAAATCAGTCATTTTCGACTGTTTTGTAACCTTTAATGCTTCTTTATAGCACTCCTTATAAGGCATAAGTATTTTTTCCAAATCGTTCTTAAACTTAAGTCGTCGTTCGATGACCGGATCTGCATTTATAAAGCACGATTCTAAGTTGCTAGCATATGCGAATCCTTCTTGGAGCTTTTCTATTGTTAAACTAGGAACGGTTTCTTCAGAGCTGCTGTCATCTGATTTCGAATTGTTTGCTTCATTCACAGCAATCTCAAGCAATGATTCGTCATCGATTTCATTATCTACAAACAACTCTTGCAAATCATCATTTGAGCGTCGAAACCTCCCCAACCGGAGCTACTTTTTCATTCTTTGATAAAAAAGTTCGACTTGGCATTTTTCCAGCAAAGTCCAGTTTCATCCGCATTAAAAACTTGGTCGGGCAGGAATTCCTCTTCTTTAATGAACCCCTGAATTTCTTCTGGGTATGTGGTAGCAGCTCCATCATCGGCCGATGCCGCTTCGCCCTTAAATTTGAGGTTATGAATGGAGAACCTTTTTTTAAATTTGTCGAACCATCCATTACTAGCAACAAAATCTATGCTGGAAGACGGCTCTCCATTTCGCTCGAGCAGTCCATAAATCCTGAGTGCCTTTTCTTGAATGATCCGCTGACTTAAAGGGATCTTTTTTTCGTAGCTGTCGTCAATCCAAATGCTAAGTGCTCTTTCCATTTTCTCTAAAATTGGTGCACGTGTTCTACTGGTAAATTTTGTAGAGATAGATAACCCAAGGCTCCCTGCACGTCGTATTTCAGTTTCATTCCTTTTGATAGTGCGAACTGTTGCCTCATTTAAATCAAGGCTTCTTGCAATATCCGTGGCAGTTTGCCCATTGTCTAAACGGTTTAGAATTTGTATTTTTGTTTCTATAGAAATGACTTTTCGTTTTAAAGGAGCCCTGTTCCTTTTTTCTGCCATTGTAAAAGCTGAAACTAATTTATTTTCATTGTGTATTCACTCTTTGATTTAATCAAGCTGTACTTACCACAAAATCTTTGACTTTTTATTTACGCGTCTGCAAAGCTCAAGATTTTTGCACCTACTACAACACGCGTACATCTGACAGATTATATGTGGGATTTCCCTTTTTCGACAAGTAACCCATGCGTATGACCAAAGACATTAGAACATGAAGATGAGTAACGCCATACGATTTTTTTGCACACGATTTTTGTCCCCTGGCTTTTGAATGTGGCTTTTCGTTCTTTTGAAATTTTGTCCAGAAGCCAGAGAGAGAGAGCGCTCTAGAGCCAGCCGCGTTTTTGTACGCATACAGAGACAGCCGACGACTGTAAGTGTGCACACGTATTCTCAAGCATTGCTCACACAAGCAAGCGCATTCTATTTTTAGATTTTTACGCTCTCAACTTTGTGTGAGCGGAGAGAGCGTGATTTTCAAGGCCATCAAAAAAAACAGCTGCATATTGCAAAACCATTGTATTGGCGTTCGGCATCTTAGAGATTATATTGGTCTTTGGTATGACACAGGCACAAAGGCACTAACGCGATAAACGCAGTAAAAAAAATACATATCGATATTTTGCAATCGTGTAAGAACGAGGTTTTTAGCGTGTTAAAGGGGGAATGGGTGCAAATTTGCAACCGTGTAAGACCGAGTTAGTGCTAAAAGAGTTCGTGTTAAGCGAGGGCCAAGTGTATTTAAACTTGGGAAAAAATCGATTTTATCAAAAAACGAGAATGGCAAAGCTAACTTCGTCTGTACTGAAGTTTTGATACACTTGAAATAGCTTGTCTCAACGGTTAGCGACTTCGACCAAACTTCACAGATCAGCTTAAAAACATTACATATTACCGTGTTTGAGAGCAGTTATATTGAGAACAAAACAGTTTTTCTCACTAAAATCCATTTTCCGACCGAACATTTGTATGGCAGCTACAAGAAGTAGTTATCCGATCCGGTCGGTTCCGACATATTAGCAGCGTGCAGTAAAAAGAAGACTCTGTGCAAAGTTTCAGCTCGATAGCTCCAAAACTGAGGGACTAGTTCGCGTAGAAACAGACAGACGGACAGACGGACAGACGGACGGACGGACAGACGGACAGACGGACGGACAAAGCTTAATCGACTCAGCTCGTCATGCTGATCAAGAATATATATACTTTATGTAGTCGGAGATGATTCCTTCTATGCGTTGCAAACTTCTGGGCAAAATTATAATACACTTTTCAAGTGTATAATAACCACATTTTCAATATTAAAATCCAAAAATTTGTACCTTATCAGCAAAATCAAATCTTCGTGTTTGGTTTTTCTGTAACGTCGTTACTTTAAAACAAATTTGGTTGGAATAGGACACTTAATATGGCCACAGGACCAACAAATGTAAAGATACCTCACTAAACATACTTTTATGCAGATATCTCGTAAGCCTGACGTGCTGGGAGAAAAATGACAATTCAACTGAGTTCAGTGGCCAAAAATACATAATGAATGGTTGCAAAAGTGGGCATTTCTTTGTATTGTCTCTGATGGCTGCGGTCTATGAGCTGGATTTTCCAGAGGAGAGACAGGTTTCTACCAGCCAGGTATACTGAGACTGTTGGAAGGTAGGAGTTTAAGCTCTCAACTTGTTCTATTTCTTGTTGTTGTTCTAGCTTAAGATATAGTTTGTGCATTTGTATTTGTTTTCACGCTGCCGTAAGATCATTCTGGCACCCCTCCTCCATGTAGAAAATGTGAAATCAGCTTCAAATTGTAAGATTATCTGACACATAGCAGCTGGAAGAAGAGAAACCGTGTTATTAAAAGATGCTTGTTGCGAAGGTTAAAGTTTAAAGTTTAAATAAATGCAAGCGAGGTGTTGTAACTAATCCTCACAAGAAAAGGAATAGAAATAGCACAAGCAAAGTTTGAGATAATCCAAAACCCAGAGCAATACTGATTTTCTTAGTGCAGTAAATCTCAAATGTGATGAAAGTCCGAATTTGCAAGGTTCAATATAAATAGATGCCGAATACATCCAATGTGACAATAAACTTGCCTGATTTGGAATTATTTCGGACGAGAATATTATTGTATTGTATTGAAAGAAAATTAAAATCCATTTGCTTAATACAAAACATCCCTTAACAAAAGGGAAAGAGGCCCTACTTAATTTACATTCACTACTTCGAAACTTTTCTTATGCAATAATACCTAATATTACCGCTTTCGAAAACATTGAAACAAACGTAAAGTGATTTAAGTTACCCTTATCTAATAGCAAAGTTACACATAAGTATTAACTATGTGCCATTCGCTGAATTCACTGAATTGCTTATATGCAAGTTTTAGCTTACAACCGATAGATTGCTTATATGCAATTGATTTGCATTTAACCGATAACCGCTTAAATGCAAATATCGCTTATATGCAAAAATATTGCTGCATTATAACTTTTGCATATAAGCGATATTCACTGTATATTTTTTGGAATTCTAATGTTTTAATTTGTAGGTTGATCTGTGCATATGCATAATTATCATGGGAAAATGTCCATCGACTGTCAGCTCCATCATGGACTCTACTCTCAGAGAGATACTAAAGTGGGCCACAGAAGCCGGACTTAGCATCAATGCGGAGAAGACGGACCTCATTCTCTTCACCAAGAGATACAAGGTACCGCAATGGACTCCACCCACGATAAATGGAACACAAAAAACAACGTAAAATACCTTGGAGTAGTAATCGACAGTAAACTATCCTGGAGACTCAATGTGGAGGAAAGGGTGAAAAAGGCAACCAATGCGCTATATGCATCCCAGAAGATGCTAAGCAGCACTTGGGGCCAATCACCAAGACTAACGCACTGGCTCTTCATATCAGTTATACGACCGATACTACTACACGGTATATTGGTATGGTGGCAAACCACAGAGAAGTCCACATATCTAAAGCTGATGGAAAAGGCCCAGCGGCAGGCACTGGTCTGCATTACGGGGGCGCTGCGGTCTACTCCAACAAAAGCACTAGAACACATCCTAGGTGTCAACCCCCTGGACATACAAGCACGCTACACTGCACTAAGGACTGCCCAAGTCTTTGCGCTGCAGGCACCATGGCTCTACAAAGCTGTGGACACAGCACAGTGGGCTGAGAGATCAACAGTAGCACGGACTACATGATCCTAAAAACCAACTTTACTGGCGCATCAGCATTACTGGGACCAGAAGACTGGCGTACAGGGCTGGCACAGGAAGCAATGCACCTTTTCACGGACGGCTCAAAGATGGCCTCAGGAGTCGGAGCCGCCATATACTGCAAGGAACCGGAATTGAGACTCTCCTACAAACTGCCAAACCACTCCACTATATTCCTGGCGGAAGTCTTCGCTATAAGGAAAGCAGCTGAATTGGCAGAATTACACGCACCAAACGATCAAATCAACATATACGTAGACAGCCAAGCGGCAATAAAAGCAATGCAGAGTCACGCCATCAACTCCAAAAATGTTCTGGCAAGCAGAGAAGCAATAGATTCCCTCAGCACCTCCAGCAAGGTGCAAATCTACTGGATTCCCAGCCACCAGGGCATTGATGGAAACGAAATGGCGGACACTCTTGCAAAAGCCGGGGTCGCACTTAGCCAAGAAGCAACACTTAACATACCCATCTCCCTACAGACGCTATACAGCAAGATGGAAGAGATACCGGAGAAAGAAGCAATGGAAAAGTGGAAGAACACATCTCTAAAACTATGTGCGAGAAAAGAGACTAAAAACTCACGCACTATACGCTGCAGCTCCACAGAAGAGACTGCAGACTGCTTATAGGCATATTAACTGGTCACTGCCTAGCAGCCGCTCACGCGATAAAGCTAGGCATCACGACAGCAGACACCTGCAGGAAATGTAAGGAACCCGGAGTAGCAGAAACTCTAGAACACCTCATCTGCAGCTGCCCAGCAATCGCCACAACAAGACAAAAACATCTGCACTTTCCAAGTTTCACCTCTCTGGAAGAGGCGGCCAAGAATTCCCCCAAACAACTATTGGCATTTGCCAAAACGTCAAAGATCCTCCAGGATTTCTAAAGGAAACGGTACCCTAAAAAGCACCCGGCCTCACTAAGGACCATAAGGTCAATGTGTGGCCCCCTAAAAGGGGCCAGCCGGAAATACCTACCTACCTACCTTGATCTGTGCAAAACTGCACGTTCAAATCATGATACAAAGTCTGTCCGTCCGTCTGTCCGTCTGGTTCTATGCTATCTCCTCCTTCAGTTTTAAAGCTATCTTAACCAAACTTTGCACGAAGTCTTTTGGTACAAATACGCTGCACATTTGTTGGAACCGGCCTGATCGGATGACTATAGCATAAAGCTGCCATAGGAAAGTAAAAGTTGAATCTGAAGAGGGCATTCTTACAAAATTGTCGCTTTGTAAACTATTGAAGAAAAGGTTCAAGCCACTTGAGTGTAATAAAATATTATTGAAATCGTCAGCTGATCCCAGGTTTAAAAAGATGCACATCTCGCCAATCGGGGTGCTAGAGGCATAATCGGGGGTGCCACAGAAATCTCTAGAGATTTTGCCGACGCGTCGGTTGGTTTATAAATCTCGAGAAAAGCTTCTAGAGATTTTATTTTCTAATTAGATAGAGGTTGAAAGAGTTGAAGCACCAGATGTTCCAATTGATGTTCCATCTCTAAAAACAGGGCTGAATCTCTCGCCAAAAAATTTCCCTTATTTTAGATGTGGGTTAATTTAATGACTAACTGAAATTTTTTGATTGTGTTATATGTTTTATGATGCATTTTTAAATAATAATTCAATTTTAAGTCGCATTCTCCACCAATATAATGCAAAATTTAAAAAATTTTTGTTGGCGCCAAACATAAGGTATTAATTTCCATCCCTTAATCCGCTATCTGCCATGTAGAGGGCGCTAATTCGACAAAAGGTGCTAGTGATAAAAGAGAAAATCTCCTAACAAAACATTTGCGGTTTGATACCAACCAAAAGAAATTTCTGTGGCTCCTAAGAATTGGAATTCGGTTGGAATTTGGTTGGAAGAGGTTTCGATTTTAAATGGCCTTTCAATGCAAGAGTCGCAAAATAGTTAGCTGAAGTGTTCAGTCTTTAAAACGGAATATTTTATGATAGATTTTGTTTTTATATCTTTTTGTGTGAAAAATTGTTTTTTGAAAAAATTGCAATTGTAGCAAGGTCCCGTTCAGTTCGACGGTTTACTGATACAACAACAACTGCAGATGAACGTCGTGACATCAGTGGCGTAGATAGGGGGTGATTAAGATGATCAATCCCCCCCCCCCCCATTGAGTTTACAAATCGGAATTACAAGGGACGAAATCGAAGATGAACAAAGCAAATAATCTAAAAACTTGACCTAATTTTTATACACTTTATAAGTGTTTTATAATTTTGCCCAGAAGTTTGTAACGCATAGAAGGAATCATCTCCGACCACATAAAGTATATATATTCTTGATCAGCATGACGAGCTGAGTTGATTAAGCCTTGTACGTCCGTCTGTCTGTCCGTCTGTCTGTTTCTACGCGAACTAGTCCTCAGTTTTGGAGCTATCGAGCTGAAACTTTGCACAGAGTCTTCTTTTAACTGCAGGCTGCTGATATTTTGGAACCGACCGGATCGGATGACTACTTCTTGTAGCTGCCATAGAAATATTCGTTCGGAGAATGGGTTTTAGTGAGAAAAACTGTTTTGTTCTTAATATTACCGCTCTCAAACACGGTCATGGGTAATATTGAATGTTTTTAAGCTGATCTGCGAAGTTTGGTTGAAGTCGCTAGCCGTTGAGACAAGCTTTTTCAAGTGTATCAGAACTTCGGTACAGAAGAAGTTAGCTTTGCCTTTCTCGTTTAAAATAAATTATTTAATATTTATTAAGATAGATAAGATAAGGTTATAGTAAGGAATACTAGTTCCTACCTTCTCTCAGAAACTTGTTTAAAATTTCCTTCGATAGATCGCGATTTATAAATAATTTTCATGGAAAACAATCGCAGGGTACAGGTTTGGTACATACATGTTTTCTTTTTAAAAATTGGAAAAGTTCAGGTTTCATAAAAAATATCTATTTATGCTATTATTTATGCTATTCATCCGATGTTAAATAAATACTAAAAGTAACAATTTTGTGATGACTAAAGCTTAGTTAGTACGCAGAACGACAGACGTCACAGTATTTTACATTGAAAGAAACACTTTCTGACAGCACATGAGCATTAAAGCAAAGTCAAGGTGTTTCCAATTATTTTAAGTACTGTGACGAGAGGAAATTTCTGTTTTTCTGCGTACGGGGCTTTAACAAAAAATTTAATTCCATTCCCTTTTTCTAAGCTTAGGTCTCACAGGCAAATAATTTGCCCAAATTTTGACGAAAGCTTGGCTAAATAGCCATCTTCGCAGATTTTGCATGACTTAAATCTAAAACTTTTGTTTCCTAGGGAGGATGATGAAACGGTACCGTATCGGCAACCAGCTCTTTTTGATGTGTAATGCATAAGTTGTTTACAGTTGTGAGCAAGCGCAACTTTTTCCGACCTAAAGGCAGCTAAACTCACAAATTATTGTTTCCTACGTAAATAAGTTGATCAAATTTGGCAGAAAAATTCTCTAATTTTATTAAAATATAAGCCAAACTTTTATTAAAATATGGGCAAATTATTTTCCTGTGGGAAGTTAACACGAGTAGAATGTTTATTGTTTTTGTTTGTCGATTTAATTTTTTTTCCCATACTTTGCTTTACTTGAAAAAGTTTGGAAATATTTGACAAAAATTGTGGAAACGGAATTTGTAAAATTTTTGTGATATATTCCTCTTTTTGGGGTCAAACGTGGCAATTCGCTCTTTACATCCCACAAGTTCATGTTTTGTGTGGTTGTGAGTTTTTGAAAACCCCTTTTTAACCAGAAATTATTTTATGAATCATCCCTTTTATGGCCACTCAGTCTGCCACGCACTTCAAACATTTTTTAGACTATAAAAAGCATTTGAGTTCATATTAAAATTTTTAAATTTTGATTTAAGGATAAAGATTTAAAAAGAAACCATTTCTGATCGCCAAAGCTTTATTGCATGTTAATTTTTGAGAGTTCGCGGTCCATCAAAGGAATTTTTTGAGCTAAGGGTGACTTATATTAGGCAATTAATTACCTTATATTATTTGAGTAAGTCGTTTCAATATATTTATTTTTCATTATTTATTTGACATTTGACGAACAGCTTGTTCATACTTTTGTATTATACAAAACCTACATTTTTGAAAATTATTTTAAAAAGAAACCATAGATGAAATCCGAAATTAAAAAAAAAATTATTGATTGTTCGTGGCCTATGGAAAGACTCTTTTTTTAATTTTTTGATAGAAGGCCGGAATACTAGACTATTACCGATAAGAATAAATAAAAAAATTCTGAAATATATTACCCCCCATTGCAAAAAGCTATCTACGCCACTGCGTGACATACAAAATCTACAAGGTGTTGCGTTCACGTACAATATTGTTACCGAATACGCTTTCCTAACGCTTTCATTTCTGCTAGTACAATTTATATAATTCGTTGATTCTTAGAACCAAGCTAACTTGGTGAATGGGTCTTAGCATTTCAAGTTCAATGAAATTCTTCTTTCTATTTAAAAACGAGTGGCAAAAATTTGAAAAAACTTGACTGCCTGCAGACAATAGGAGTCTACATGTGAAATTTGGTTGTCCGTCTGTCCGTCCGTCCGTATAAACAAACAGATCTCAGAGATGGTAAGAGATAGAGGTTTGACATGTATGGGACAAATGCTTCTTATACTTGCAGGCAGATCAAGTTTATTTTCAATTTTGGCCACGCCCCCTTCCGCCCCCGCAATTTTAAAAAATCGTCATATCTCCCACAGTTTTGTAGATAGATGATTCGTACCTTCCAAAGTTAGTTAGTCATTAGCAAAATGTATCGATTTGCCGAAGAAATGATAAAGATCGGATGAGCGGTTCTCGAGTTATGAGCAAATAAGTGAATTTATATAATAACAATTAACAACAATCATTCACCCTTAAAATAACCCAATTTCTCGAATCTGTGTAGCAATTTCTTCACATCTTCAATATAACCAATTGTTTGATAGGATTGTCGTCCAGATTCTTCATTGAGTATTATTTCAGCAATCTCTTGTTTATTTGATTTAATCGCCCACATCATGGGCAAAAAGGTAGAAACCAAGAAAAAATCTACAAAAAGAAAAAAATTGAAAGAATTTAAAAAAAACTTAAATTATTGTAAGATAATCCCATATTCACCATAATATTTATGTTTGTAAATCAGCTTCCAGAAAGCATCTAAATTGGGCATTTCGCCCTTAAAACCAATCCTCTGAAGTGTCTCTACTAAAGTCGAAAAATAATAGTTGAGCAACTGTTCCCATTCGTCCCAACGTTGTTCGGGACCCATTAGCATATAAATGGAATAGATAATATCAATGGTTATGGGACACAGATTGGAAATTTGATAGTCCAACAGCATGACATCCTCAAAAGCTCCCGTTTCCTGATTGTGTTTGAACATCATGTTGCGCAAATGGAAGTCTCCATGGCTGAGCACATAATAACCATTCAATTGACGATTCTCGCGAAACTCTACCATTATATCTCTCAGACGCAGCAAATAATCGTTCTTGATTTTCTCAAAATATGGCTTGTATTTGCTTAACTCGGGCTGTTGGTCAAGAAATTCTATGAAGAGACGCATGCCGCTCTTTATGAATGGACCCTCCAAAAAATTAGGCATATCAAATAGGCCGTGTTTGTACTCCTTCAAGTATTCCGGTTGCTGAACATAATAGAACAATTAAGGTACTGAAGTTATAATTTTGTAGATTTATTTAGCTTACCTCATGTTGTACCTTCATACTGAGGGCATGCAATTTTGCTAGCTTAAGAAAAGCTCGCTGAAGCTCCTCATTTGAGGCGCTTCGATCTCGTATTACCGAGTAACCCAACGGTACAAGATCCTCAAATATGATTACTTTTCGCGGTTCTAAGCTGTGATAAATGCACTGGGCATTGAGTATGGTATCATCACCCACCTCTCTTAGCATCTGCTCGAACTTCGGCAACACTTCACTGTACATGCCAATTTCGGTTTCAAAAATTTTCGATCTCCCCAACATTTCCTTTTTGTGGCCCTCCTCATCGGGCAAAGTCTTAACAATCAAAGATTTGCCAAGCTTTCGATTCTGGGTGATAAACTCCACGCCCACGCGGAACATTATACTGGCATAATGATCTCCCTTGGCACTGGCAGGAGAAGTTTTCAGCTCGAGCACCTTTAGTTCGGAATCATTCTCAAATTTGCTTAAAATTTCCGTAAAAAACTTCTCATTTAGCCACTTGGGGGCCACCAACTCATCGGCATTGCATTGCCCACTATAATCACTTTTTATCTCCGTCATAATAATCCGTTCAAGTTACTTGTTCGTCATTAACTGATACACTTTAAGACAGCATCGTCCAATTTATCAAACGCTTTGCTAGAGCTTTTAGCAAAAGCTCGAAAGTTGTAATCGCTGGCGTTTTTTGTGAAATTTTAAGAGATAACGACCAAAGAAAATTAAAAGATTTTATCTACAAAATTGTAGTTGCACATTTTATGACACTCGTCCAGATTTGGGGCAGAATGCTTAATGTTATGGCCATATCGATTTTCAACGATCTGCATTTTTTATGAAACGTTCACAAAACAATACAAAACGAGGCCGAAGTTTTTATACCCTTGCAAATGTTTTAATACATCAGAGTTTAAAAACGCCAGCATTAAAACAAACTATTTTTCTAAATAAAACCCACTTTTCGACCGATAGTTCCTATGACAGCTATAGAATATAGTATCCGATTTTGATACCAAAACTTCCAAATTTTAATAGCATAATATTAATAATCACTGAAGTGAGACACGTTAACATTAAAAACAAAAAAGTTTTTCTCATTAAAACCCACTTTTCGACCGATAGTTTCTTTGGCAGCTATAAGATATAGTCATCCGATTTTGACAAAAACTTCCAAATCTATGTGAAAGCGTATAATATTAATAATCGCTGAAGTGGGAGGCGATAACATTAAAAACAAAAAAGTTTTTCTGACAAAGACCCACTTTTCGACCAATAGTTCCTTTGGCAGCTATAAGATATAGTCATCCGATCCGGTTGGTTCTGACATATTAGCAGTGTGCAGTAAAAAGAAGACTCTGTGCAAAGTTTCAGCTCGATAGCTTTAAAACTGAGAGACTAGTTTGCGTAGAAACAGACAGACGACAGACAGACGGATGGACAAAGCTCAATCGACTCAGCTCGTCACCCTGATCAAGAATATATATAGTTTATAGGGTCGGAAATGAATATTTCTATGCGTTGCAAACTTCTGGGCAAAATTATAATACCCTTTGCAAGGGTATAAAAAGGAACGGGGCCTTACTCAGCATAGCTGATGTGATTGATGAAATGGTTTAAGCCGAATGAACTAAAGTCGAGCTATAAGGATAACAATATATTATGCTGGGCAGCACTTCACACACTTTATGACTTCTTTACCACTTTTTGTAGCTTCTTACTTAAATTGATCAGATATGTACAAACTTTTGGGGGGACAGTGGTGCTGTCAACTGCTCTCATGACATTTCTGGGCGCCCTGCAGAGAAATTGTCAACTAGTAAAAAAAAAAACCGTCCTACACCTAGTTGGAATGCAAGGAGAAGTTAATAGGTAGAAATAAAGCTATATTCGGGTGGTTTGGGCAACAAAAATATTCGCTTCCAAACAAATATTCGTTTAAAATACTAATTTGAGATAATTGTTACCCAATTGGAATTTAACTAGTTGCAAACAAATTGAATTGATGAACTGAAGTGAAAAATTGCTGTTTGAGGGGACAATTTTCCCCTGCTTATGACATGTCTGTGAAAAATGGACGAGGTCAATTTATTGATTTCGATAGGAAGCTAGATTTTAGCAACTGGTTTATTTCTGATTGTAAAATAGACACTTTACCTGCATACCCCTCTTCACCACAATCTCTTTAAGGCCCTATTTTGTATATTTTTCCTGTTTTTTTTTTAAACTTGCGCATCACAGTTGCAGCCGTTCTTTGTCGTTTCCCCGTCCACGGTTGCCACTTGAGAAAGAAAAATGCACCAAAAAAAGTAAAAAAGCACACCATTTTTATAAAAAAAAGAGCCAAAATTTTTTTTTTTAGTTTTTCAAAATATCTCTTTGACAATAACGTAAAATAGCACAATCTTCTCTTCTGGTAAAAAATTTACGCTCCGAAGCAGAACTGTGTGGAAGGGACAATATATTTCTTACTCACTTCAATATTAATCCCGTTTTTTACTTTTGCCACTTCTTCCCAAAATAACGATGTGTCCTCTTCTTTTTTAAACTTAGCTTCAGTTAACTTTAACATGGCCCATTGAGAAATAATTTCATCTTGATCTGATTCACATAAATACTCAAAGTTTTTGATTAGTGGCAATTTATCGGATTCTTCGCTCGAAATTACGTTGGCTGGTGTGATCATAATGAGAGATTTAATATCCTCCAAAATCAAAGCGCTGAACCAGCTCCAAGTAAAACTCTCGTACCGTTTCCTTTACTTTTAAATTTTCGGATTTCCTCCACACCGGCTATCCATATACATATTGTTGAGCTTTAAGACTAACAAAAATGTTGTCAACGGGCAACAAATAACAATTTAAGTTGGTAACATTAAAGCGACTAAGGTCCATATTCATCAAATAAGTAAGTAACAAAATTATTGAGAGTTACTTTTAAAAGTAGATTCTAGTCTTAGAGGTGTGAGTTTAAAAATAACTGATTGAAACCCCGTATTTAAATCATTAATAATTGTAAGAATATATAGAAATAACTTTTAACTTCAGGTTTAATCATTAAATTGACTATTTCTTTTGGCTTAATATTGTTGACTTCTACGGTTTTACCTAAGAAAAAAAATTTGAAGAGCATTTTAGGGCTCAAGCATTCGCACAATAACTTTTTCTAAGACCAGCCATCTTCTCATTGCTATTCCCAAAATTTGGTGCGGTTTTACTTTGCAGTATTCTTGGAGCTCTTTTAATTCCTTAGTCCTTTTCGGGCTCCACGCAAAATATGAATATATATTTTGGCAAAGCAATTCAATGCTCGATGGCAATTTTTTGCATGCGTAGCCCGAGCAAAGGTGTAGGGAATGGCAAGTGTATTTCAAATAAAGCAAGTTTGTGTCCCCGCTTAGCTTGTTTTTAAGGCTATTTAAACTTCCAGCCATAGTGTTTGTGCCGTCAGTTGCAAGACCAATTAAATTTTTTAGGGGTATACCATTTGTTGTAAGAAATGATTTTACTGCCTTATAAATCGACTCTGCATCACGATTTTTGAACACAATCAGTGTTAAAAATGTGTCTTTTATCATACCTGTTAGAGCGTGAAACCGTGCCACTAACACAAGGGCCTTTCGGTTCGCCACATCAGTTGTTTCGTCGACAATTAGGGAAAACTTCGAGATTTTTAATTCAGTTACAATGCGTTTTATGGATTTCTTGCCAAGTTCCTTGGACATTTGCGTTGCCTTGGTTCGCCCACATTTGATGTCCATAGCAATTTTCGTATCAGCCACTCCCGATACAAATTTGGCAAAAAGTCCATCAATACAAATGAAAGATTGTGCATCATAAGGAACATTATGAGCGCATATTCCGCATTGTGAACCTGCTTGTTGTGTGAAGTTTTTTCACTTGTAAAGCCATCTATTTTTACTTGGTTATCCTTTGTCTTCATATTCCTGATATGCACACCTAGCCTATCGTGTCTTTGGAGGCCGGTTAGATGGTTATGTAAGCACTTGTCACAAGCGGCGCAAAATGCAGTCCATCATTATGCGGTGGGCGGATACAGCAACTCTAAGACAAAAATTTAATTATGCGACAGCCGCTATAAAATACTTTTGTCCAAACTCACTTTTTGTTTTCCACCTGAGAACTAGTGTTTGTGGTCTCAGCGTCTGTGTAAGAAGACTCAGTGCAAGTTTCTCTTTTTTGTAAGAAACCTAAACGTATAATCAACTTATAAGGCATATGTTGTGCTGGTGCTTAAACTCTTTTTACTTACTTGTACATTTTGTCACAAATTAGCTAAACGCTTAATCTCACTACTAAAATTTTCGCAGCCGCCACCGAGCCAAAACCATGCGTGAAATACAGTATTCCAGTATAAGCGTAGGGCATGGGTTCCGATTGTTTACAGAGTTGCATGCCGTGATTTCGATAGTTTTCAGTGTTGACAGGGAAGAAAAATATCCAGATCTACATTAGGTGCGGAATAATGTGTGAACTTTTTCTCTTAAGCCAATTATAAGCAAAAAGAGCCAAAAAGAGCCAAATCTAATAAAAAAAGTGCCAGTACACTAAGAGGAAAAAAAACACCAGTTTGGTGCTAAAAACACCAAGTGTGGCAACCGTGATTTCGACTGTAAAAAGAAGACTCTGCCAAATTTCAGCTCGATAGCTTTCAAGCTAATAGACTATGCACATAGACTCCATTTAATGTAGACTGCAATTGGTTTAGTATATACGGTATATACATATAACAAAGCTTTTTATTATCATATCAGTATTTATATTCCGTATTCAATTGTAATTCAAATTATAAAAGTAATAACAAATGTATGCTTGACAAGCCAAACAACAACGTTTTATCACAAATATTACCTTAACAGAACTTTGAATTTTCCATCTTAGCACAAATATTCTTATAATGCTGATTACTAATACACATTTGCCACATTTCAAACATCATCAAAATAGCCCAACTTTTCAAATTTCGGTAACAACATCTTAATATCGTCCAAAAATTCCTTCAAAAAATAACTCTTTAGACGCTTTTCATCGTTTTCCATCATATCGGTCAAATCCATTGCTTTGGTTTTCATGCACCAGATCATAGATAAGAAAGAGCTAACCAGAAAGAAGTCTGCAAAGTTGATGCTTTAGTAAGTAACATAATAATTGAAAGACTCTCAATTAACTTACCAAAGAACTTATGGCGATAGATTTGTTGCCAAAATCTATCTAGAGTTGGCAATTCACCCTTGAATTGAATCTTCTGCAGAGTTTCGACTAGAACGGAAAAGTAATAGCCAATTACCTGCTCCCAGTCATCATAGCGTTGCTGGGGTCCCATGAACATATAGGTGGCATAAATCACATCGATGGTAATGGGACACAGATTGCAAATTTGATAGTCCACCAGCATAATATCCTCCAGAGCTCCGGATTGTTTATTTAGCTTGAACATCATATTACCCAAATGGAAATCACCATGGGAAAGAGCATAATAACCATCCAATTGGCGATTCTCACGATACTCCGAAAGCACAGCTTTTACACGTTCCATGAAAACATTTTGAATTTTCTCAAAATATGGTTTGTATTTACTTAGTTCAGGCAGTTGATCAAGAGCTTGTAGAAAATGTGACATGCCGGTTTTTATCATGGGAGCTTCCAAAAAATTGGGTGTTTCAAACATGCCATATTTAAACTCGCTTAGAAAGTCCACTTGCTAGAATTGAGAAACATTTTAAGTAATAAATCATTATCTTTGGAACAATTAGAAAGCTTACCTCATTTTGTAGTTTCATGCTGACCGCATGATATTTGGCCAATTTGCCTAGGGCACACTGTATTTCCTCTATACGAGGCTCACGATCTCTGACTACCGCATAGCCCAAGGGTACCAAATCCTCAAAGATCAACATCTTACGCGGCTTCAGACTGTGATATAGGCAGGGAGCATAGAGTTTGGTGTCATCGCCTGCTTGCCGCAATATTTCCTCAAATTTGGGCAACACCTTACTGTACATGCCAATTTCCGTTTCAAAAAGATACGAATTAGTCAACAATTCTTTCTTTTGACCCTCTTGTTCGGGCATGGCCTTAATGATCAGCGATTTGTGGAACTCTCCCTTCTGGGTGGTATACGTAACGCCAGCACGGAACATTATACTAGCATAGTGATCACCCTTGCCACTGCCTGGTGAGATTTTCAGCTCAAGTACTTTTAATTCGGGATCCTTTTCATATTTAACCAAAACTTCGGTAAGAAACTCTGCATTAAGCCAGGCGGGGGCCTGCAATTCGTCTGCATTAAATTTCTCATTATCATTTCCCGGACATTGTTTTACTGACACACACTCGAGCTCTGAACTTGCTCACCAAACTAAAGCAAACAGTTGGGGGGTAAATCGTTATAAAACAAATAGTATAGAGCTTTTCAAAGCTTTGTGAACTTGAATTCTTGTTGATACTCGTTTTTGTGTTGATTGGGAGATAATGAATAAATTTAAGTAGTTGCCACTTGAAGAGTCGTCGTACCTTTATCAAATTTGGCACAAACATTTGACAGCAAAAACAATTGATTAGTTTTATGTTTAATGATGCTTTGCAGATTAGAATGATGAAATAAATTCCAGTTCTCGGTCCGCCAAAGCTTATGCTATAATTGTGACAAGTAATTGTGAGGTGGCTTTTTATTTACCGATCGCACGTCTAGCTAAGTATTGACTACAGCAAAGCATCTGCCAAAACAATAAACTCTAAAGAAAAACAAGTGAGAAAGTCGGTCAAGCCCGACTATACTAAACTCTGGTGCAAAACTATAGCTGCACGTTGATTTTTGAGTGGAGCTGGAAAAGAATAACAATTAGTAATGGATTTGTAAATATGAAAAGTGGGCCAGTGCTGTCAGATGTCGAGAAAGGCCAAATTTTGGCGCTCAAAAGTGAGAATTGCACATTTCGTGAAATTGTCTGAAAAATTGGACGATCCGACAAATGTGGCATAAAAGTGACTCGCTGGACCGTTGCAACGTTCTTTAAAGAAGTCTGAAAATATACTGCGACAAAATTGAAGATGTCTGCAAGGTTTCTAGATCGCCATAATTTTTTATAGACCAACGCAAATACTAATTCATCTTTACAGAACATTTTGTCGGTTGAGAAAAAGTATAATTTGGATTTTCCTGATGGGTTTTCGCACTATTGGAGGGATTTGAGGAAGGAACATCTGTACATTTTTGAAAGAAATTTTTGGAGGAGGATCATTGATGATTTGGGCTGTGTTTCTGCGAGTGTGGATGCTTGGAGCTGGCATTTCCAAGCACTAATTTGAACTCCAGAGAGTAAGTGAACTATGCAAATGAATTTATGGCCATTTCTTCGCGGTAAAAGGCGTTTAAACGTCATTTTCTTAAAGAACAACGCACTAATGCACGTAAAACAAGGCACTAATGTTCGGTTTTTGGAGTGGCCCGCGTGCTCCACGGACTTGAATCCGATGGAAAACCTTTGTGCGTTTCTTGTCCGAAGGATTAATGCTCAAAACCCTAAGTACAATAGTACTAAGGAGCTCAAATTGACAATAATTAAGGTATGGAAAAACTTGTCCCTTAGTGATTTAAAAACCTCGTAGAGAGTATGCCAAATATGATCTATGAGTTAATTAGTGCTAAAGGAGGATACACTCTTGTTAAAGTGAACAAAAATAAATAAATAATTTAAAATTTGTGTATAGTTTATTTAATTTAGTGAAGTGCGGCTATAGTTATGCACCTCGCGCAAATCGAAAATGAAACATAACGGTTAATTTTTGCACTAAGAGTGTTGATGCTTGTCACTTATTTTCTCTCATTTTTAACGTTCTTTCAAACGGTAATCGCAAAGTTTTTCCAGCTCCACTGTTTCTATGCGTACACTGAAAAATCAACGTGCGGCTATAGCTTTTCACCAGAGTTTATACTCTGTGCCTAGAGAAGGAGCTGAATGCAGTGCTGCTGCTGCGCACATCTCTAAGTTTCTCTCCCTCTCTCTCTCTAAGTTTGAAGGGTGATTCACCTATTTGCTCATAACTTCAGAAAAATCGACAAATCGATACATCGGTCGATTGCCAATGACTAACTATCTCTAGAAGGAACAAACCCTCTATCTACAAAACTGTGGAAGATGATGACTTTTTTCAAAATTGCAGAGGCTGAGGGGCTGTGGCAAAAATTGAAAAATAAACTTGATCTGCCTATAAGAAGCATTTGTCCCATACATGCCAAACCTCTATCTATTACCATATTGAGATCGTAAATAAGGCGGGGTTTCGATCAAACTCTCCAGTATTGTGTTGAAACAGCCATTGAAAACATAAAAGTTTTTGATGTGAAACATCTTTAATTTCGTTACGGAAGATTTTAGTAGGAGTATAATTTGATTTCAGCGTCACGTGACGCTGGGGACGCGGGGGAACTGAGTGGGATCTGGGTGGGTTCTGGAAAAGATATTGGTGGGATCTGGATATGATTTGTACGGGATCTGGCTGGGACTTGGTCGGGATCTAGTTGGGATCTGAATTGGATCTGGGTGGTGTCTGGGTGGGACGTGGGTGGGATCTGGATGGGATCTCGGTGGGATCTGGGTAGGATCTGAGTGGGATCTAGGTGGGAGCTAGGTTGATCTAGGTAGGATCTCGGTGGGATCTGGGTAGGATCTGAGTGAGATCTGATCGTGAGTGTTAATCTTATCTCTCTGCCATTGTGTTACATTCATTCTTACCGGCGAACCGGTGTACACATATGTATGTACAGGCAAAAGTTTGTGTCCTCATCTCTTACAGTCTCTGAGATGGACGCGTTTATACAGACAGACGAATAGACGAACGGACGGGCGGACAGAAGGACAAGGCTAAATCGGCTCAGCTGTTGATGCATCATATTTACTTTATAGGGTCGAAAATGTTTCCTTCTCCCTGGTTCATACATATGCACAACTACTTTATCTTCTTTTACCCAACTTCAATGGGTGCAGGGTAGGAAAATGTTGCATACTTTTCGGGTTCGGGTACAGGAAGGCCATTAATTTCTTCTTCCCATGACTAACTTTTTGTTCGTCAATACCGTTTGTGTCGGGATCCAATTATACTTTTTATACCTCAATATAGCTATAATATATCAGAAAAATTCCTCCTGTTTTTTTGTTTTTAAGAAAAATGTTCGAATTTCAGGAACATTTTTTGTGTTTACTAGAAATTTGTTCTGAATATCAGTGCAATTTTTAATTTTATGGCTTTCTTTTTTTTTTTTTTTTTATAAGTAAGCCCTAGATCTGTTCAAAGTAACCCAAATGCTCCATGCGAGGCAACAAATATTCCAATTCCTCTTGATACTGCTGATCATAGTACAGTTTTTTACGACGCTGATCATCTTCGATGAGTAAACCAATATCCAGAGACTCTTTGTGTAAGGCCATCATGGTAGGCAGGAAACTAGTCATCAGGAATAGCTCTAGAAATCAAAAAAAAAAGATATATAAATAAAATGAGGTAAAGTTTTAACAGTTCAAAACCATAATACCCACCATTATCTTTTCTTTGGAGCATTTGTCTTCGAAATTCCACCAAACTTGGCATTTCTCCTTCAAAGCCAATTTTTTCCAAAGTATCCGTAAAGATCTTAAAGTAATAGTAGATCAGCTCATCTCGTTGATTTTTACGTTCTTCTTGACCAAAAAACATATAAATGGCATAAATCACATCATTCGTTGCCGATCCCATATAGCTCATCTGAAAGTCCAGCAGCATACAGTCTTCCAGTATGCCCGATGTTGTGTTGCGTTTGAACATCATATTTTTCAAATGAAAATCACCATGACAAAGCACATAATAAGTATGCTCCTGATGATTCTCGCGATACTCTCGTATAATGTTCACCCAACGTTGTGTTAACTTTCCGTTCAAGGCCTCAAAATATTTTTTGTATTTTTTTAGGGTCTCACGCTGGCCCAACATTTCCGTAAAAACTGGTAAAGCTTCGGTAATAAATTTCTGTTCCAGAAAATTGGGTAATGTGGTCAAATCATATTGGAGTTTATCGAACATCTGGGGTTCTTCTTGCAACAATTTGTGACTGACCGCATGCCATTTGGCCAGCTTGGACAGAGCTGCCTGCAATTCCTCCTTATTGGCAGGCCTTTTACGCACCACCTGATAACCAAGCGGCAACAGATCCTCAAAGATCATCACCTGACGAGGTTCTAGACTGTGATATATGCAGCTGGCACATAGGATGGTTTCATCACCTGCCGCTCGCAAAAGTTGCTCGAATTTGGGCAATACTTGGGTGTACATGGCAATTTCTGTTTGAAAGATCTTGGAGTCGCCCAGAAATTCCTTTTTGTGACCCTCCTCCTCGGGCATAGTCTTGATAATTAGCGATTTGAAGTAGTTTTCGTTTCCAATACAATAATCAACTTTCAAGCGAAACATTATACTTGCGTAGTGATCACCTTGTACACTCGCTGGAGATAGCTTTATCTCCAGTACTTTAACATTTTTTGCCTTCTCATGCTTGGATAGCACCTCTGTAATGAACTGGTCGTTCAGCCATTCGGGTGCTTCCAACTCATCTTTACTATACGATTCTATATTGCTAGTCATTCTCCAGATGTCTCCACGTGTTAACTTAGAGATTTGTAATAAACAACTGAGTTCATTTGTCAACCTAGGCAGGTATTTATAAAAGTTCAATTCGGTTTTGAAGCTTTACAAAAGCTTTCAATGCAGCTTTCCGGCATAGGCAGTAATGTGAAATTCATATTAAGATCATTAAAGTCTTGATAGGAGACACACTTTAAGTATAGTCTAATTAATATATACAGAAAGATAAGTGTAAACTGTTGAAGTAGGCATCAAAGGCATTAGAACATTCGGAAAATAATGCTTACACACAGAAAGCTCTTTTAGACTGGGAACAATTTGTTTTTGCAACAGTTTATTTGGGTACAATATCTCTGATATCTGTTTGTTGATACGGAAGGACAGACGGACATGTCTATATCGACTCGGCTGTTGATGCTGATCAAGAATATATATTCTTTATAGGGTCGGAAATGATTCCTTCTCCCCGTTACATACTTTTATTTTTTGTTCATTTGTCTCATTTAAGACAAGCAATTGACTGCTTTTTTGTAATAGTTATAACGTGTGTATGAAAAAGTAAATAAGGCTAATTATCTACCGCTCCGACCAAATAAGGATAACTTTTTTACGTTATGCCCCTGCTCATATCGATTGGCCGGCAAAATAGATTTACAAGATCGTTATAGTTATCGCTCAGAACTCGGAGAGGATCATGTCGAGCGTAATTTGATCTGCACACTTGCAAAGACAACGGACGAAAACAGCGAGTTGCTCTGCAGGGTACGTTCCACTTCATAAGATTTAGAAGGAGAGACGAATCTACATCACCAACAATTAACATATGCAGAAAAATTACACCTTGACTAGTCCAGCGGTCTTTTAGAGAGGGCAAGTTCAGAAGTCGTAGCCTATCTTTATAGGGAGGCAAACGGCGACCAGCATTCCAGTTTAAGCCCCTGAGTGCAAAGAGAAGAATCAATTTTTGAAACGATTCTAGTATATCTTAATACAGGGTTGTCCATATTCGACGGACCCATCTGGCAACGCCATAACTTTTTACAGAGATGTCAGATCGCTTAATGACATACCGCGTTTGAAGCGTCAGTCCAAGCAGATTTTTACCATGGAACAATACACGCCACGCGAGCGCTCTGAAATAGTTGAAATTTACATTCAACAGAACAAGTCAATTGTGAAAACTCGACGTGCTTTTAAAAAAATTAAAAATGTGACCGAAATGTGAAATGGGACCGTAAATAAGCAAAATTGCCGTATTTACGCCACTGAAAATCCTCAGGAGATTCAAGAAGTGCCTCTTCATGACGAAAAAGTCACAGTTTGGTGCGGCGTTAGTGCGAAAACGGTCATTGGGCCGTTTTTCTTCCAAAATGAAAATGGCCATGCTGTTACCATCAACCAGGAGCGTTATCGCGACATGATGACCAATTTTGTGATGCCAATTATTCGTCGAAAGCGTATGAGGCAGATCTGGTTTCAACAAGACGGCGCTCCACCAATCGATTTTCTGAAGAAATTGTTTCCGGGCCGTTTGATGTCGAAAAGTGGTGATTTGGACTGGCCACCGCGTTCGCCCGATTTGTGGGGATATTTAAAGTCAAAGGTTTACGTTAACAAGCCAAGGACCGTAGAAGAGCTCAAGGACAACATTCGTGAAGAAATAGCCGCTATTCCGGCCGAAATGTTGGCGAAATCGATGGAAAATGCTGCAAAAAGGGCACAATACGCCATCAACGCCAGAGGCGGCCATTTGAGAGATATCATATTCAAAAATTGATGTAAACAAATCTACTTGGAACAAATTAAATGATTAAGATTGCCAACCGCCAAATTTTTATTTTTTTCTTTGATTTTTTTAAAAAAAACATGGGTCCGTCGAATATGGGCAACCCTGTAGAAGCTATACTGAGGGGACCAGATGCTTGAGCAGTACTCTAGCGATGGTCAAAGGAGAGAGACGTAGAGAAGCCTGGTTATATATGGATCTTCAAACTTCTTAGACCAACGCTTAATGAAACCCAGCAAACTCTTACCTTTGTTGGATATGAATTAAAGCAAAGCTTGTGATCAAATAATACCCCCCAGATTCTGAACTGAAGTAATACGGTCCAGAGATCTTTGAACACACCAAAAAGAAATGGTCCTAAGTGACTACCTTGCGGTACACCAGAAGTAGCACTAACTATCTCAGAAGTTGATGACTCGTTGTTTTCTGTTTGAAAAATAGGAAGATAATCACATCAGTAAATTCGGGGAAACTTGCACAAACTTATTATACTCTATGTACCTTCGGTACAGAGTATAAAATATTAATAACTATAATAACTATAAATATATTTAAAATATGAAATTTATAATTTGAATTCAGTTGTTAAAATGTTCATTTTAAGTTAGGTGGTTTTGTGACTAATGATAGTATTTTAGGAGCAATGTTTACTTTAGCTTTAGGAAGATGTTTAATAAAACACAACTAAGAAAGTCGGTCAAGCCCGATTATAACATACTCTGTACCTGGAGAAGGAGCTGAATGCACTGCTGCTGTTGCGCTCATCTCTAAGTTTCTCTCTCTCTCTCTCTCTCTCTCCCTCTTTCTTTCCAACATTGTGCGGCGTTGTTTGTGAAAGGGTGGGAGCGGGGTGGCGGGGGGTGATTTACTTACACGCCTGATCATATTAATAGGTACACACATTAACTCTGACTTTAAGGTAACAGAAAACAGTTTTATTCATTGTTTCAAACTTAAAATTTGTTCTCATTGGTTCTTAAACTATATGTTTTTAATAAAAATAAATTTAATTGTAAGATAGGATAATAATATAACAAAAAGAGATCATTTTGTGTTTCAGATACGTTTTCAGTGTGATCATAGTAATAAGTACACTTTATGTGTTGGTAAAAAAAAAATTTGAATCTCCATTTTGTGTTCTTTTTTACGTAAATTAGTATTTCCTCTATTTTTGGCCACAACTGCTATTCTTTTTGGCATACTTTTAATAAGAGCCTGGCAGGTCTCTACTGGTGTCTCATACCACAGTTTTTAGACACCTTCCCATAATTTTTGTTTATTCGAAAATGAATGCTTTGCCAATTTCTTTTAAAGTCTCCCCACAAGTTTTCAATGGGGTTAAGGTTGGGGGATCGGCTTGGCCACTTCAGAACGTCAACTTTTTGGTCTTTGGAAAATTTAGATAACAGCCTTGATGTGTGTTTAGGATCATTATCTTGCTGAAATTCCCAACATAATGGCATATTTTCCTTAGCATACGGTACCATAACTGTTTCCAATATGGATTTGTACTCTTCAGCATTCATTTTGTTCGTAGTCTGATAAATTGGACCTACGCCGTACCAGGAGAAGCAACCCCATACCATTATATTGCCACCTCCATGTTTGACTGTTTTTTTTTGGTAAACCGTGGATGGAATTCCTTTCCATTAGGGCGACGAACATTCCTTTCACAGTCATTCCCAAACAAATTAATCTTGGCTTCATCGCTACATGTTTCTCCATTTTTTCTCCCCGGTGCATCCTACCCAGTCTTTGTGGTCCCTTGCTAAAGTTTGCCTCATGTTGATATTTTTTTTGCGCATAAGTGGGACTTTTCTGGCAATTCTTCCTGGTAGGTTGGCATCTTGTAGTCGTCTTCGAATTCCCAATTTCGGCTACATTAGCCTTCGATGACTTGAATGGGTCCTTTTTGCTCAAAGATACTTTTGTAGTGATCAAGGGTTTCTGTTGTTTTTTGTAGCCTTCCACGGGTTTCCTGTCTTGGTATTCTTTCTAATGCATTTTTAACAAAATTATGAGACCTGTTCATTAATTTGGCGATGGCTCGTAAAGACTTGCCTCCTTTTTTCAGACTAAGAACCAATCTAGCTTCTTCTTTAGAACAATGAGAATTTCATCCCATTTTTCCAAAAAAAAAATTTATTTAATTCTCTGTATGACAGGAGATATACTTAATTTACCTTTAGTTACCAAAAGATCACTGATTGCTAAATCATTTACTTGATACTTGTGAGAAACGGAGACTGTACATATTATTATGATCAGGCGAAATGTGTGGTAGACTCGCAATTTATAGAAAAGCTTTAATATACGGGGCAGCCCCTGTTTCAACTCTTTGTCACAGTGTGGCCAGACATTGACAACAAAAAACCAAAAATTAAAAAGTTGTCAACACTAAAAGTACGAAAAAACCATCTATAATTAAAAAATTCCGGAGTGTACCTATTAATATGATCAGGTGTGTATGTGCTCATAACTTGAGAACCGCTCATCCGATCTTTATCATTTTCTCGGCAAATCGATACATATTGCTAATGACTAGACATCGGATTTTAGGTGAAAACATATTTTTATTGTGCGGTCCAAAAAATTTCTGATGGCATACAAATTTGTTTCAAGAAAAGTAGAATAATTCTAAACTCCTCAGAGTTGTGTATATTTGACATATTTGATATCTGACCTAAAAGCATATTTGTGAATATGCTAACATATTTTAACCTATTTCGACCTATTTTGAATATGTCATATGCTTTTACATATTTAGAGAAAAACATATGCTACCAAGTAGGCGTCTGCACATAAAAATATGCCTTTTATTCATGGTTAAAAGAACGGTAAATGCTTCGTAGCGCACCGACCGAAAGAAAAGAAGGTCCCAATTCTTGTTGTTCACACGCGAGGCGAGCAAAATCCATTTCGGTTAGGGAACGTCGGTAAAGTAATTTTGGTTTGGACTCGGAGTAGGTATGTTTCACTCTGAAAGGAACTTAATTAATTAAATTAAATATTAAAAATTAATAATTCAAAATACCAATTAAGTTGAAAATCATTTCATAACTATTGCATTAGCTTTTTGGCTTAGGCTTCATGGAAGTTTTCTAATCAATAATTTAAAATTGCTTTTACAGACCACAAGCAACTGGATAGCTCTGATTGTGATCTTACCGATCCGCGATACCACGGATGACCAAGGGAAGAGGAAAAATTTGGTGGAGAAGAAAACTGGAAACGTCATCAGCTCCATTATTTTCGCTGATCAAGTGCAGGAGTCTGCCAGATGCTAAGCAAAAACGAAAATTCATAATATTTTTAGATAGTTCAGCGTCCCTGAATCACTTTTTGCTCGTATGTGAACCGAAACACACCCTACTAAATTCGGGTACTGCCTTTGGGGTCACAACTATTCGACTCGTCGTACGAGAAAACGAAGTGGCACAATTCAAACCATTTACTCGTAATTGTGCTTTTGAATGCCATGAGGCATTTAAAGAGCCTACGTGTATAGTACCTTCTCGAGTTTAGTACGGTTGCGTTCTAAACAAAGTACGGAATTTTTAGTGGTATTTTGAGAAGAACATATTTGGACATATTTTAACCTATTTTAACATATTTTGACCATTGAACCTATTTAGCAGCTTTTTTGCATAAAAAGCATATTTGGGATATGATCATCTTAAAATTTTTAAATATTTTTATTAACGCCCAATGCCAAATTTTGAATCTTAGACCAAAACAAAAAAAACCTAAAATCCGATGTCTACTAATGACTAACATCTCTAGAAGGTACGAATCATCTATCTACAAAACTGGAGATAAGACGTTTTTTTTAAATTGCGGGGCGGGAAAATAAACTTGAAAATAAACTTGATCTGCCTGCAAGTATAAGAAGCTTATTTGTCCCACACAGCCAAACCTCTATCTCTAACCTTCTCTGAGATCTGCTTGTTCATACGGACGGACGGGACAAGAATATATATTCTTTATAGGGTCGGAAAGGATTCCTTCTCCTTGTTACATACTTTTGCACTATGTTACTTAAATGGCCTAAAGCCTGCCTAAAAAGTTCTACGATTATAAATTATATTATATATTAAATGAAGATACATACAGAGGTATAAGTTCGTTAATTCGTGTTTTCGTAGGGCTAATTGAATACATTTTTGATATCTTCCTTAGAACACTCCCACATACGCAATACATTTGGAAACAGGCCTATCGGAGTTTTACGAGCACACACTAATGCGGCACTTTCGATCCGTGAACAAAGTCCTATCATTACCACACACCGACTACCCTTTATTGAGGCAAACTTTTTGGTAGAAACCAAGTCGCAATGTTTTCATGTATGGGAAATCCTATCGCAGGAGTATAGTATTGACTTGGATATGAGCAGCCCTTCAACTTGGAACACAGCGCAAAGAGTCTTGCTTCTGGCAATGTATAATAAAGCCAAAGGCCAAAGCCAAACACTAGGTACAGCTATAGACAATTGAACCTGAATCGCAAGGAGCTTAACTACTTCCAAAATCAGTAAGACGCAACTACGATCTCAGCTATTTTCAAGGCCAGAACTGATATGATAAGCCTGAACTATTCCCCACACAGGCATAACACAACTGAGATATGCTGTCTTTGTAACCTTGGAGAACGGGAAGATGTCATCCACTTTTGCACAACATGTCTTATTTTCCGGAAGCATCGACAGCTCGCATGGAACAAACCACTTCTCATAAACGAGGAGATCCAACATTTAAATAAAAGGGCCCAGGCAGGTTTTCTTCTGTGTGGAAGATCCACTATCTCGCGACGAGCGAGGCAGGTGGGTGGCACGTATCGAAAGTGCAGCATTAGTGTGTGCTCGTAAAACTCCGATAGGCCTGTTTCCAAATGTATTGCGTATGTGGGAGTGTTCTGAGGAAGATATCAAAAATGTATTCAATTGTGCCGTCCAATGGGGTTTCAGCTACTGAACGCTTTTGGTACAGTTCGTTCAGCTCACCAAAGGCTCACATCTTCCTTGTAGCACCACTAATTCCGTGAAAATGGTTTATCGGATCTTTATCGGGGGTGCCACAGAAACCTCTTCCAACCAAATTGCAACCGAATTCCAATTCTTAGGTGCCACAGAAATTTCTTTTGGTTGGATTCAAACCTCTAATGCCTTGGTGGGCACAGAATTTGCAATTGTGAGCACTGCAACAACATCTACAACAAACACAACTTCTGAAGTCATAAATTAAAGGAAAATGAACACATTTATTACTCTGTGCGTCACGACAAAAAAATCTGTGTTTTTGTTGTTTCTTTCAACGAGAAAAAAATTATACACTAAGAGAAATTTTTGAGTGAATTTATTTATTCGTTTATTAATTTTTCAAAATCTACATTTTCTTTACAAATTGATGTTCGCAGTAAATCAGATAGACTTATATCACTTAATTTATTCCTATAAGCATTTTTAATATGTTTTATATGCGAAAAATATATACATCATTTATCATGTAATAAAAATCAAATCACATCAAAACAAACCATACTTTTTTACACAGTGTAGTGTTTCACATCAAAGCTCGAGCGTTTGCTGTGTGTTTGTTGTTTTGTTTTATTGGGGGTCATAAATTAATTGCTCGCAGAGTCAAAAGTTGTTGTTGTATCAACGCTAGGCAAAAATAACGGATTGAGTAGTCTGAGTAGCGTGAGCAAAGGGATGCCCACCAAGGCTCTAATGTTTTGTTGGGAGATTTTGCAAAGCTCTTTTCTCACTAGCGCCTTTTGACGAAGTGGCGCCCTATACATGATAGCTAGCAAATTAAGAGATGGAAACTAATACCTCATGTTTGGCGCCAACAAATTTTTAAATTTTGCACTATATTGGTGAAGAATGCGACTTAAAATTGATTTAATATTTAAAAAATGCATCATAAAACATATAACACAATCAAAAAATTACAATTAATCATTAAATTAACCCACATCTAAAATAAGGGAAATTTTCTGGCGAGAGATTCAGCCCTGTTTTTAGAGATGGAACATCTGGAGGTCCAACTAGATTTTCTAATTAGAAAATGAAATCTCTAGAATGTCTGTGTCACCAACGAATTTTTCGAGAGATTTACGAACCAACCGTCAGCAAAATCTCTACAGATTTCTGTGGCACCCACGTATAATTTCTTCCAAATCGATATATAATCCTAATTTTTTTTAGGGAACTCTTTTATTTTTCGGTGTTTTAAAAATGGGGGGGCGGGGGGGGGAAAATTACTTGATATGTCCCAATAATTTTAAACCTCTATCTCTTATCTATCTCTGAGGTCTCAACGCTCATACAAACGGACGGACAGACGGAAATGGTTATATTGACTTGGCTGTTGATGGTGATCAAGAATATATACATACTTTATTTCGTCGGAAATGATTCCTCCTACCTGTTACATACTTTTGCACTATATGTACCTTTGGTAAAGAGTATAAAAACGATGTACTAGAATAGTGTACATTTTCTTACGCTTACACCTTAAACTTTTATTAACTCATACATCTTAATTATATACCTTACATCTAGAACCAATATTTTTAGTCCAATCACATCGAGTAGACCACAACGATCAAAGACGGGGATCAGGCGTCTCAGTATGTTTTGCAAATTTTTATTGGTATAAAGGAGTTTCCGGAAGTTACGTCCTCGCTCATTGTCCAGAATTAGCCCATTAAAATCAGCATCTGCATTCTGATCATTGATCATGATGGCTTGACAAACCAGTGAGGTGGTGACGGCTATTCGAAAATAATACTTTTTTTAAATTCTTTATGGATTAACGGATTCTTTCTTACTCACCAAAGAATTTGCTCTGCTCCAACTGCAAGACGAGCTGCCTCAAAGTGGGTATATAACCTCTAAAATTCAATTCCCTCAGTGTGTTTACCAAAACTTGATGATAATATTGCACTAAAGCATCCTGCTGCTCGAAACGTATGTCCGTTTGAAGGGACGTATTGAACAAATAATGCAAATCTACAGCAGGTGAAGACCAAGTACAAAATTGAAAGTCAATCAGAATCATATCCAACGGTTCATTCCGCTCATTATAGCGTAGCATCACATTATTGATCCAATAGTCGCCATGCACCAAAGTATTGAACTGATCCGGCTGAGGATCGTACACGCGTGTGGAATACTCTATAATGCGTTCCTGTACCGCTTTGAGTTTTTTCTCATAGTGTGAGCCCAATTCGGCACATTCGCCTGCAAATTCAGCAGCCACGCCCACCATATTCTTAAAAAAGGGCGCAAAACCCTGTGTATGACGATTGAAAATGCCATGATCGAACTTGGTCAATACACCAGGTTGTTGTTCATTCAAAACGGCGGCAGACGCATGCATTTTGGCCAATTTACGTAGAGCCATTTGAGCATGCTCCAAATCGAAACCCTTTAAACGATCCGCTGTACGATGTTGTGTCACAGCCAGATCCTCAAAGATAATGGCCGCATTTTCATAGTCCACATGTAAGGTCTGTGCAAAGAGTTTATCCGGTTGGTTTGTCTGTTCGATCAAAGCCGTCATTTGGGGTAAGATTCTCTCGTACATAAGCATCTCTGTGGTGGTCACCTCATAGCCAGCAAAAATATTCGAAATGAAAGGATCATTCTCATAGGTGGTCTTCACAATGTAGAAACCCTGCTCTGGTTTCTTGGCTCCACTTCTAAGGTAGTCCACCTTAACACGGGTCATAACACTGGCATAGTTCTCCCCTTTGGCTGTGGCCGGCTTGATGTCTAAATTGGTAATCCTTAGGCCCGCATCCTGTTTGCTACGCTGTAAAATTGGTTCCAGATAGAACTCATCCAGCCACAAGGGTGCAGAGTGAAAGTCGTTGTGCTCGTTGCTGGCGTTACGTATTTCACCCATGATGCTTGTTTAACTACTGTCTCGCCCAGAGCCCGTGCGTCTTCAATTTATAGTGTAACGAATCTTTACTACCCGGGAGAGGTTGTAAAGCAATCCCTATGAGAATGGCACGTCATGCTTTAAGCTAACTATATAAAAGGAAAACTGACGTAACTCAGATGTCTGGCCCCCCATGTATAGTATAGAGCTTTGTGCATATGTATCTGGTGTAAGTGCGCGGGGTATAAATCAATTCACTTTGGACGCTCACTGATAACACAACTCATAAATCCATCTGACGCCCTATTTGCATAATTTAGCTTGTAAAAATATAGCTTTAGACCTATATGTTAGTTTTCTCTCACTTGTTGGTTTAGCGCTTCTGAGATTTATCCAAATGACTTTTAAATTTTATGGCGTTACGTGTACGGATTGGTGATAATCTGAGCTGTTGAGGCTGGTAATGAAAAGATTGTATCACGTTTGTAGAGATTAATTCGACTATATAAACGACTGAACTGGATTTAATTGTACACTCAGAGAAAAACAACCAAGCCCAACGTGCTTGATATCAAGCCGATTTGATATCAAAAGTACGGTAAGACGAAATATTCTTGGATCCAAGCCGATAATACTGAAATCAAGCACGAATTTCTGAGACTGAAATACTTGGTTTTGAAATTAAGTCGGCTTCAAAGCATAGATCTTCTTGGTAGTAAGCATGGAAGTTCTCGAATTTAAGAATAGATCTTCTTGAAAAGAAGCATGAAAAGTCTTCACCTCAAGAGGAGATGTACTTGATTGTAAGCTTGGAAAGTCTCGAAACCAAGCATAGATCTTCTTGGTTGTAAGCATAAAAAGTCTTGAATTTATTTAATTATATTTATTGTTAATGAAAATCAAAAAAGGCTTATATATACTTAATTCTTAATACGTTTTTCAGATGTTATTTTCTCAATTCTTTTTGTCATTAAGCGATAATAGCCGCAAGATCGTGCTGGTCTAGGCATCCGCGATGGTTGGCGTGGCAGATTTCTTGCCACTTTCAATGCGGAATCTTGCCGTCGGCAGTAAGCCAACGTTGAGCAGGATAAAGCAAATATAATAATACTCAGCATCTGCCAAAAAATAGAAACATTTTGATTTAGTAAAAATTTGTTGTAATATTAAATCTAATAACAGTTAAAAATAATTTTTAACACTTACCGCCTGTTTTTGCCATCCTGGCCCGGCTAGCAGTTGCTTGCACGCTTCGTTGTGAAATTTTTCGGAATAAAAAGGAATAATTTTCTCCCTGAAGTCGTCCCACTTCGCAATTTCAATCTGGAATATAATTCGAAATACCACGATTATTACAAACAGACATAAAATAAAACATACAAAAACAAAAATTTAAATTGAATACCGATAAATATAATTTACTAAAGCGATACGGATAAAGCATATGATGCGAAAACATTTGTCTGCATATGCACGTATCAACACAAATTGCTCAATACTAAAACACGGAAGTATGAACACTAACACAAATAAAAAACGCGATACTTACATCCCTTCAGTTCCAAAGGCACTACCGCCCTAGTTTCGCTAGCGAAAAGCTAGCGAATTCGGAGCTAGTTATTCGCTAGTGTCCCAGTAATCCGGGCTGTAGTCAGTGCGAACGAGCTGACCGACATGCTTAGAAGCAAATCGAAGACAGAAAATGCGTTTCGCTTCAAATTTCTTTCAGCGAGTGACCCGACAAAAGGAATAGGAAAACAAGTAAGAACATTGCTATCCCTTTTTTCGTGTGTCTTCTTTTTAATTCGTATTCTGCTTAGCGTCAGAAATTATTTCTTGTTGTGACGCTTAACCGAGTGTATGTTTTTGGCAAATAAAAATAAAAAAATTACAATAATATAATATTTAAAGTGCAAAGTATCATCAACTATTTTAAAGATCATCAATTTACAATTACAGGTAACAATATTAAAAGTAAAAACTGATTAAAAAACATAATATATACGATTTGTTACTTTTACAATTTTTTTTTGTTACAGATCAAGGCGATAAAATCAATAGTCTCTTGGAGTAAAGGCAAAGGCCGAGGAAGAAAGGTTTTGCGCTCCACATGTATGTTTTATAATCATATTTTAATTTTTATAATAATATTTACAATTTAAATTGCTTTTTCAGCCAACATACCCTCCGGAGGAAACCAAACCGCTGAGGAGCAGTTTCGGGATGCTTTACATATAAATAAATAGCCCATTATGAAAATGAAGTGTGTAATAAAAAATAAATAAACAATACAATATTAATTATTATTTAAATTAAATGAATTTATAAATATTTTGGAGCATATTACCTTACAGATAACTAGTAGTTACTGCGGTAGCTAGCTACGCTACTGATTACTTTTCGGTAGCGTTTCGCTAGCTCCAGAATCGCTAACGTTTCGCTAGGACATGCCCATACAAAAGTAATCTGAGCGGTAATCCGGCGGGTAGTCAGTAAGGGGTTACCGAATCGCTAGCGATTCGCTAGCGCTGCGCTAGCTACAAGAACTGAAGGGTCCCTTCCAGATTACTTTTGTATGGGCATGTCCTAGCGAAACGTTAGCGATTCTGGAGCTAGCGAAACGCTACCGAAAAGTAATCAGTAGCGTAGCTAGCTACCGCAGTAACTACTTGTTATCAGTAGCGTAGCTAGCTACCGCAGTAACTACTAGTTATCTGTAATTTAATATGCTCCAAAATATTTATCAACTCATTTAATTTAAATAATAATTAATATTGTAGTGTTTATTTATTTTTTATTACACACTTCAGTTTCATAATGGGCTTTTTATTTATATGTAAAGCATCCCGAAACTGCTCCTCAGCGGTTTGGTTTCCTCCGGAGGGTATGCTGGCTGAAAAAGTAATTCAAATTGTAAATATTATAATAAAAATTAAAATATAATTATAAAACATACATGTGGAGCGCAAAAACTTCCTTTCTCGGCCTTTGCCTTTACTCCAAGAGACTATTGATTTTATCGCCTTGATCTGTAACAATAAAAAATTTTAAAAATAACAAACAAAATATATTATGTTTTTTATCAGTTTTTACTTTTAATATTGTTACCTGTAATTGTAAATTGATGATGTTTATTATAGTTGATGATACTTTGCACTTTAAATATTATATTATAGTATTTTTTTATTTTTATTTGCCAAAAACATACACTCGGTTAAGCGTCACAACAAGAAATAATTTCTGACGCTAAGCAGAATACGAATTGAAAAGAAGACACACGAAAAAAGGGATAGCAATGTTCTTACTTGTTTTCCTATTCTTTTTGTCGGGTCACTCGCTGAAAGAAATTTAAAGCGAAACGCATTTTCTGTCTTCGATTTGTTTTTAAGCATGTCAGTCAGCTCGTTCGTACTGACTACAGCCCGGATTACTTGGACACTAGCGAATAACTAGCGCCGAATTCGCTAGCTTTTCGCTAGCGAAACTAGGGCGGTAGTGCCTTTGGAACTGAAGGGTTTTGTTTTGTGTGTTTTTTTTTTTTTTTTTTTTTTTTTTTTTTTTTTTTTTTTTTTTGATAATTTATACTTTATTCACTTCCGACTTCTTTGGCTTTTCACATTCAATTGATTACCGACGCGGCAAAGATGCCAATTTCAAAGCTGTTTGCACCTTCGTGACAGCCGAAGCGTTGGCGACGCTGAGAGCAAGAGCGAGACTTGCTCTCATTTTTTGCTTGCGCTCTTCGCTAATGGCTCCCCGCACTTCCCTCGCCCACAGGTTGGAAGTCAAGATCAATTGTCTTCTCGAATGCAAGCAGTTTTCGTCTTAAAAAATCAAGAAGAAAAAAATCTAAATTGAAGCCGATTTCAGTCACGCCGATTCGTGCTAGATTTCTCTGGGTGTAGGTATGAGGTTATGTTTGACCTACACACTCTCCTTCTTTAAAGAGTATTAAGTTGTTGAAGAAATATTACAAATTAATTTGTTAATACAGAATGTCAATCATAGAACTTTTAGCAGATTCTAGGAAATGGTTTTTATTCTTAACTTTTCCAAAACAAGACACACACACACCACAGAGAAGGCTGGTTGACTGTAAAGCTATTTCATGAATCACCACAATTCAATCATCAGCAGCCTTTGCCTATCCTCAGTGAGTTAGCAGATGCTACCTCATGCCAGCATTGCTATAATCGCTTCGGAATCCCAAAGGCAGGCTTACAGCCAAATCCGGCCTCAGCAGCAAACGCCAAGTCACAAAAGTCTTTGAGTGTATGTGTGCGCCCCATATCGTCCTTTCTGTTTGTTAGTGGGGGAAATTATTCTGTTCGTCTGTTTGTCTGTCTGTATGAACACCTAGATCTCAGAGATGGTAAGAGATAGAGGTTTGACATGTATGGGACAAATGCTTCTTTTATCTGCACGCAGATCAAGTTTGTTTGAAATTTTGGCCACGCCCCCTCCCGCCCCCGCAATTTGGAAAAAACGTTATATCTCCTACAGTTTTTAAAGATAGACGATTCGCACCTTCTAGAGATTTGCCGTAGAAATGATACAGATCGGATGAACAGTTCTCAAGTTATGAGCAAAAAAGTGAACTAAGCACAAGCCCCCCACCCCCGCTACCACCCCTCCCACCCTAAAAAAATTTTGCATACTTTTTGGATGGTCACACTAAGGAACGCAGGAACACTGTTAAACATGTTTATTCATGAGTAACGGGTATATATCGAAGTCCGTTAGAGCCGACTTTAGCCTACGCTCTCGTTTTAATGAAACTTCTTTTGGTTTAGGTTCTTACAACTGCGTAGTGCCGACGAACAGAATGTTTACGCCATTTTCCAAAGGGTTTTCTGATTTATGTGGGGCTCCACGAAAAAGCTTTTAGAAAAAAAATAAAAATTAAATAAAATACCAGTTATTAAAATCAAAATTATTATTTATGTAATTTGTATTTAAATCTAACAGTCTCACTTTATTTTCACTTCCGCAAAGGTTTTTGCGATTTCATACCCATTCTTCGACTAAATTTGGGCTCCGAACCGCATAACGTTTGCAATAGTGAAAGTGAGAGCATGGTCATTGACGCGAATATCTAGACTTAAAAATTACTCAGTCAGAAATTATTCGGGTGTTTGCGCCCCCAAACGCTTTTTGAAAATTTTGTGGGTATGTGGGTTTTTTTTAATATAGAGTGTTTTTTTTTTTTTTAAAAAAAAGATAAATATAAATAGAGATGAAATTTAAATTTTTTTTATAATAAATATATATTATATATACATAGTATATTGTTTTTTGTTTTTTAGCTGTTAAATTACGATTACGATTAGTAATCAATTAGATTATATATTAAAAAGAATTGTAATGATTATATAATCCTCTTGGTTAAAAATAATTGATTAGTAATTGATTACTTTCAGAAATAATCAAAAATAATCGGGATTATTGGGGATTACCAAAAAATAATCAAAAATAATCAAAAAATAATTCGACTACTTTTCAAGATTATTTTTGATTATTTTCAAAAAAAAGGCATAGCCAGATTTGTGGGCCTCAATGCTATTAATTTTTTAAGTGTGCAGTTTTAAAGTACATCAACAGAATGCAATTTCGCGATTTTTTTTATACTTCTAGTACCAACCGTGCATTTTTTGCAGCGCTTTTTATCATTTCAATCACAACCTATTTTCGGGTCATCTACCCATTAAAAAATTCTGCATTTTTTTTTTGGTCAGAGCTGGCATGTCCACACTTCCACTGAATAATTTTTCCGATTTTTAAAATGCAAGCCGTTACCTATAAAATTCTGCGAAATTTTTAACACTATTTATTAAAGACTTCTAATTAAGGTTCCATTTTTGTCTTCTACTTGTCCAATTGTCATTCCTAGATACAATTTCTCTAATTTTTTCAGAATTTTAAAAGTTGTGGAAGGTGGTTAAAATTTATTAAAACACGTAAACAAACAAATAGAATTCTTAATGTTTCGTTATAGTAAAATCGATAGCCTGTAAACGCCGATGATGCTTCACCGAACGATCTGGTATCTGGGAACGACCCGGGAAGCCAAGAGTAATAGGTTTGGCAGCAAAGGCTGAGAGTGCGGCGATCGACTTCAAACCAGTCGATCTGCGTTAAATGTAAAACACTTTAGCTTACACTTTAATTAGTGTAAATTTCTTCCACAAAAGATATTCCACAAACAGTTGAGTTACGGAATTGTTGAGTTGATGAATTTTCAACACGTTCAATTGTGAACAACCCTTTTTGACAACATGCCTGTTGAATTGTAAGGTTTTTTTTTTAATTTTATTAATTTTATTATAAAAATGTATGCTTATAAAACGGCCAAGTAAAGCATTAAAAACCAACTGACCAACCTTTAAAATATATATAGCAATGCAATGAATTGATTTTAATAATGTTGTGTGTTGTACATCAATTTGTATGTGTAAGAACTTAAATTGCAAAAAGTGGTAGCTACAATGCGGTTTATCTGAAAATGGTGCAACGGCCGCAGAGGAGTTCAGATCAATACCCCGAATTCAATTTAATGGCAAATTGGCTCATGTACCAGTGTCACGTTGCACAGAATACGTAGGTGTAACGCAGATAAACCTTTCGGGGAAGTCACCAAAAAACCAAGTAGCTAATTTTTGGTTAACGCATTTATGACTTCAGGTCATGTTGCGATAACAAATTTGAAACTGCAATTGTTTTAAAATTCTAGATTACAAAAAAAAAAAAAAAAAATTTTGCTTCTTGCTGCTCTTACGAGGATACATATATTGAAACTTAGCCATAAGTTTTTTAAATAAGCTATACGGCTGAGAGCAAAGATTTATAGATATTAAAGATGCCGCAAGATAAAGTATTCAAAATAAAAGTTGTAATTTAAGGGCATTTTGTAAAGAACAAAATTTATGCTACAAACTTGATAAAAAAATATATTAAATTGATAAAAGCCAATATCAAAATGATACTAAAAGTTTGACAATTGAAATATCAAATTGATACCAACAAATTAATACAAAAAAGTGTCAGCCTGATACAAGTTAGTATCAATTTGATATCTTCGAAATATCATTTTAATACTTTCGAAAATATCAAAAACAGTAGAATCGATGGCAGTCTCTCTGCATTTCTAATAGGCTGAGTCCTATATGGTACTTTTACTCCATTGGATGATTCGTAGAGGATATTTTCAGTACCTTTGATCATTCAGTATTATCATCACAGGATGGACTTATTCGTGGTCTTATTTGGTAAATCGATACTGGCTGGAGTACTCAGTGCCCCAAAAACGGGTTTAGGGTTAAGCTTAGCATTCAGACAAACAAAACCTTTCGCTAGCGGAATTGACGACTTATTTGATGAATGGGGTAGCGTACGCTGCAGTGTGACTGTTCAACGCCAAAACACCACCATTCATTAAAATACCACCAAATGCGAAACGGTCACACTGCGCTGATTTGCTGGCATTTGAATTTTGTTAATAGTTTTTTAAATATTCTGGGATATTTGGAGGATATACGGAATGCAGAAGTCAGTTAGATTAAATTTATGCTGCTGACATTCCGACAGGTAAGTGTTGGATAAATTACAAACTATTTTTTCTGCTTCCGAGCACCGGAATTAAATCACCTGTTTCTGTCTGTAAAGTAAGCGCCTGTGCCTGTCAAGTTAGCGGGGCCATGAGCATTGCGACGCTCAGGAATTCGGAATGGATTTCGGAATTTTTATATGGAGTTGACAATCGTCGGAATCGACTTAGTTTCTCTGAGTACTAGTAATCGATTAAAACTTTTTAAAATTTAATTTAAAAATCAATATTATCTAGAATTTTATTCAAACTTAACCTAATACTAATTAAATTTATTCTATTCCTTCTAAAACTTTACTGATTCACTTCCAGCAGACCTTTTCTATCGAAGACCGGAACCAGGGCTTTCAAGTTTTGTTGTACTATGGGATTAGTGTAGAGGCGATTCTTAAAACGTATGCCCCGCTCATCATCATTCATCAGGGCATTAAAACAAGCATCTGTGGGATCCTCACTGATCATCACGGGCTGCACCACAACCGCCGAGTGCAGAGCTGTAAATATATATGCAATTCAAACATAAGTTTCTCGATCAACCGCTCAGCTTACCAAAGAAGCGCTTCTGTTCAGCCTGCAGCTTAAACTGATGCAAACTGGGTATGGGATTCTGACGATAGTTAAGCTTCGCCAGAGTTTCCGTGAAAATGCCATGATAGAATTGAAACAAAGCGCTTTGCTGTTCTCGCCGTAGCGTTTCCTTCAGCGAAGTATTAAAGAAATGATGCAAATCTATGCAAGGGGAACCCCAAAAAGAATACTGAAAGTCTATGAGCAAGACATCCAAGGGGCGTCCCGTCACCTTATCATATTTAAACATCACGTTATTGGTCCACACATCACCGTGGGCCAAAACATTCACATGTCCCGGCGTGGGTGTGAAACACTCTCTCCCTATATCCATATAATGAGGTGCCAACTCAAATAGTTTACCCGCATACTGAGCACACTCGGGGGTTTGACTCATCCAGCGGGCGGCGGCCAGCAGGCCACCCACAAAGTAACCGCTATAAGCGTTTGTATAACGATTAAAGAAACCACGATCATAGCCCTCCAAGCTGCCAGAGTTACGTTCATTAAGTACCGCCGAAGTGGCATGCATTTTGGCCAACTTCCGGAGTATAAGATGAGTATGTTCGGCATTCAAACGCCTAATCCGATCAGCCATCACATAACCAGCCACAGACAAATCCTCAAAGATGATGGCCATCTGCTTGCGATCCACATAGATGGCGGTGGGAAACAGGGGTTCAAAGTCACCAATCTCATGCAGCAATTCATTCAGTTTGGGTAAAACCTCTTCGTAGATATTCATCTCGCGATTGTAAATGTCATAGGGAGCCATCAGTTCCTGACTCAATTCATCATCGTCTATGGAGGTCTTCACGATGAGATGCTTTAAAACCAGCTCTTCCGGTTTGTGGGAGAGCTTAAAGTTGACTCGCACTCTGGTCAAGACCCCGCCATAGTTTTCGCCCGGTCCCAGAGCTGGATTCAGTTCCAGCTGGACTATCTGAAGATGGTCATCTTTGTAGTGAGAGCGCAGGGCATTAGCCAAGTAGTCGTGTGTCAGCCATTCGGGTGCCTCAGCCATGCTGTCAGTTAATTTCAAAGCAAATGATGTACTCAATTGCATGAGCGTTGGCTTTTATATTCCCGAGCCAGTTCGTCTTTGTCAAGGTGAAACTCATAAATGTGCCGTTGTACATCTGTGCATCTCATTCCAGCTGAAGCGTGTTACTTTTATGCCCCGTGCACAAATATTTACCCAACAATTACTACTTTAACAGTTTACTGTGCTTCCTTAATCCCTAATCCCTGTGTATGATATTGACTTGGGGACTTGCATAGAGAGCGTTTGCATATAGCAACGCGTTGATAACAGACTTCTCTCAAATAACAGATGACGTGGGGCTACGTTACCCTATTTAAACATGGGATTTGGAACAGTAACCAAGTGCTAGGCTAATCTGGAGGTGAATGATATTTCACACGCGTTACTTAGATTGTTAAATTGGAGCTTAATTTTGAATGATAGCTAAAGGGAGGTATGTGGTATATTGTCAGTCAGGACGTTTCTTTTTCGTGGTAGAAAAGGATAAGTATATAATTTTTAATGCAAAAGATATAATGAGTTTGCTTGGCAGAGAATAGAATTTTCATGTTGCCTCCGGCCAACAAACCTCAATAAACAGTGCATTTTTCAGGGTGCATTGGCAGCTCTTGAACTACCTCTGGCTGCTCTTCGGACGAAATTCGGCAATTCTGTTTGCTGACGTACCCATTGAGTCAAAAATAACCCTTCTCGCTGAAGACAATTTTGGCTGTGAAAAATCTTTTATTTCGAACGAAAGATTTTAGTAGAAGTAAAAATTGATTTCAGCGTCACGTGACGCTTCGCTGACGATTTGCTTTGTTGTTTTAGCGGATTGTCCCATAGGGTGACGGGTGAAAGATGAGAGAAAGTGGGGGGAAAGTGGTGAAAAGTGGATGTAAAAAGAGGGAGTGTGGTGTAAAGTGGGAGGAAAGTGTCAGTGACTAAACAGTGATTAAACAGTGACTTGAAAGTGACTATACAGTGACTTGAAAGTAACTAAAATGTAACAGTGCCTAAACGGTGACTAAACAATGACTTGACAGTGACTAAAATGTGACTAACCAGTGACTAAACGGTGACTTGATAATGACTAAACTGTGACTAAGCAGTCACTTGACAGTGACTTGGCAGTGACTTGATAGTAACTTAACAGTGACTTGACCGCGACTAAACAATGCCTTGACGTGACTTGACAGTGACTAAACCGTGACTTGAAAGTGACTAAACAGTGTCTTAAGAGTGACTTAACAGTGACTTGACAGGAACTTAACAGTGACTTGACAATGACTTGACAGTGACGAAAATGTGACTAAGCTGTGATTAAACGGTGACTTGATAACGACCAAACTGTGACTAAGCAGTAACTTGACTAAATTGTGACTAAGCAGTGACTTGACAGTGACTTGGCAGTGACTTTACAGTGACTAAAAAGTGACTTGACAGTGACTAAAATGTAACAGAATAGTGACTAAACAGTGACTAAGCAGTGACTTGATAATGACTAAACTTTGACTAAGAAGTGACTTGACAGTGACTTGGCAGTGACTTGACAGTAACCTAACAGTTCTTGATAGTGACTTGACAGTGACCAAACAATGACTTGACGTGACTTGACAGTGACTAAACCGTGACTTGAAAGTGACTAAACAGTGTCTTAAGAGTGACTTAACAGTGACTTGACAGTAACTTAACAGTGACTTGACAATGAATAAACAGTGGCAACAGTGATTAAACAGTGACTTGACAGTGTCTTAAATGTGACTAAACAGTGACTAAACGTTGACTTGTCAATGACTAAACAGTGACTCGACAGTGACTATACAATGACTTGACACTGACTAAAATGTGACTTGGTAGTGACTTAACAGAATTATATTATTATATTATAGAAAAGAAGGAAGCACACATCAGCCAGTGATCTTGCTATTGGTATTTCCACTCCGTGTTTTCTCACAGAGCACTAAAATTCTATGATTTGCATGCGCTATTCGTTTGTTCGTCCATTTATGGTGAAATAGCAAACCCTACTGAGCATTTTTGGTGTTGCCACGTGTTACGAATCACGCGTGAGGTGTCAAAAAAATGTACACTCAAAAACCAAATAGCATAAAAATCGCAATAGCCCTATTCGTCGTCCCATTTTGGAAAAAAAAACATATATATAAGTAATATCTCCCATAGTTTGGTACATAAATGGTTCGTACCTTCTAAAGATATTTAGTAATCAAGATTATTTATCGATTTGCCGCAAGAATAATAAAGATCAGGTGAACGATACTCAAGCTATGAACAAACGCAAAATTCCCTGCGCTGCTATTGCAGGTACAGAGTATATTATAGTCGGGCTTAAACGACTTTCTTACTTGCTGATCCTGAACCCGTTCCGAATCCAAGTTATCGGTTCGGTTCAACAAAAATTATAACTTACAAAATCTGAAGTACTGGAGACGGACTTTTTTGGCATCTGGTTCATATAGTGAGACAGAGTCTTACAATAGCCATGCAATGAGGTCATCCTTGATTTTCATTCAAAAAAAAAAAAAAAAAAAAACAGATGTCAGTGTCGTTACCACACACGAGGTTTTGATGTGAAACAAATAGGGGAGAATGGGGGTGTGACATAGTTTTGTTTTTCGAACATAACTTCGCCAAAAATAAAATTTTTTTCGTTCTGTAAGTTTTGTATTTTAGGTAAAAAGATTCACAAAACTTCCCTCATTACTAGTATTAAACAAAATTAGTCATATTGAAAAAAAGTGATTTTTTGACATTTTCGAAAATTTGTGGGGGTTGTGAGCCACCCATCTAAAAGTTCAAAATTACTGTTTTTAAGCCATTATTCTATATTAAATGAAAAAATGAACAATTTGTTCTCATATTCTGAATTAGAGATATATAAATGAAGAGTGAAAATTTATTGACGGCATCAGGTTTGTTTTTGTTTATATACGAGCACTTTTTGCTTGTGGCTGTTCTTTTGTTAGCCCTTTTAATGTTTTTTTACTTTTTGAAGAGTTTTCCTCTGTTTTATTGCGCGTCAAAGTCAAAAACCGATTTTTTTCAAAGCGGCCCACAACCCCCTTTATCTTACTTTTTTTTTGGTGACGTCACATAACCAAAAAGAAATTGTTACAAAAAAAAATTTTAATCACTGTCCAATCACTGTTTAGTCACTATGAAGTCACTGTTCAGTCACTGTTCAGTCACTGTTCAGTCACTGTCAAGTCACTGTTTAGTCACCATTTAGTCTTTGTCAAGTCACTGTATAGTCACTGTTTAGTCACTGTCAAGTCACGGTTTAGTTACTGTTTAGTCACTATTTAGGAACTGTAAAGACGCTGTTCAGCCACTGTCTAGACACTATTAATTCACTGATTAGTCCCTGCTTGGTCACTGCTTAGTCACTGTTTAGACATTGTTTAGTCACTGTTTAGTTACTGTCAAGTCACTGTTTACCCTGTAGAACGGTCACTATCAAATCACGCTAACGAATGTTACTATTAGCCACGCCTAACCACCAGCCTAACCACCAGCCATGTTATTTGCCTCACCGAAAAGTCTCTGGCAAGTCCCCGTATAATTATTCGTTGTGACTCTCAAGTCACCAGTCGTTAGTCTAGGAATGACAATGTTCGGTACGTCTCTGGATTACTAGTCGTCAGTGTTAAAACTTAAATTTTGATACCTGTCGATTCGCGATGAGATTTGATTGAATTGAAAATTTAGGTTCGGCATTGAGACAGGATAGACGTGAAGATGTAAAGGTTGAATTTGTGAATCAAGATTGAAAACTTGGTTGCTTGGTCGCTGATGTAAATAGATGAGAAATGTATTTACCCAGACACTGCTATAAACTGTCTAAATATTTGACTTTTGAAAACATTTGAGATAAATTATTTGTTTAGACAAATAAGCAGAGGTACCGATACAAATAACGGTTAGGGTAACGGTTACTGGCCAGACCCCACGCACATAAGGCCTGGCCAGACCCCAATCCATTTTGTATGGAAGTTTGTATATAGTTTTCTGATGATTTGATGTAGTTTTTTACCTCTCTTATATTACATATTCTGTTTCGCATGCCATATATGTTCACAAAATCACACGCAGATATGTATTCACATGCATACAAACGAAATTTCCATTGCAAGGAAAATTATACACTGAAAAGGATGAAGGAGACGAGCGAGAGGTAAGACAAGGTGAAAATGTGTTGATGTATCTTGCAAATGGTTACACTAACAGCCGCAGAACAATGATAGCCGATAATTTCTTGACTACATTAGACGGCGCTCAGCGATTGGCTACTAAGGGCCTCGCATTTTTTGGCACCATTCGATCAAACAAAAGATGTCTTCCCAAAGAAGTGATGAAGAGCGCCAAACGGACAGTCCAACTGTGCCAGATTTGGTTTTTGTGACAAGAAAAAAGAAAAAGGCGGTCAATTTGTTGTCCACAATTTGTTCATTACACAAAAAATGTTGAAGGCGAAGCCATGAAACCCGATTTGACTAAGGCCAGCGTTGATTCTATTTACCAAATGCATCCAACAAGACGATGGACATGTGCATTTTTCTGAAACATTATTGATGTAATGGCATTGGCCACTCATATAATTTATAAACAAAACGATGGCATCAACCGAAAAGACGGGAGACGCACATTTTTGAATACGCCTTACAAAACATTGGTCCTCGCAAAAGTCGAAAATCGCATGAATAATCCACACTCGTTTGGCTTTTCAATCGTTCTTCAGCAGAGCCATAAATCTTGCCAGCAGTGTTGTGGTTCCTCAACACAGCGATCCTGACACACTCATCGGCCGAAAATCCGGTCGAATATTTTCAGAAACAGGCGTTAAGCTGCGTCGAAAAACTCTTTTTTACTGCCGGTCTGTCAACAACATTCAAAAGTCGATTATGCTTCTCATGGCTTCCCCAGAATACATAAAGAAATTTTGTATCATGTTTCACCATAAAACTCATTAGCAATCCCTTTCTTTTTTCCGAACAACTTTGTTTTCGCTTGTAATAAATGAAATTAAAAGAAATGAAGTACATGATATCAGTGCGACACACAGTGTACGATTTTGCCAGTCTAGGGGGACTTAAATCAATTGCGGCCGTAGTTTAAGAGATATCGACTTGAAATTTGAAATGAAAGAGTTTTTTGGCCATACGGAAGTATGCTTCTAAGATGAACAACATCGGACAAAAACTACTCCCACCTCCCATACAATATCGCTTTTTTTAATTATTAGCTATAACACGATTTTCATATGGGAGCTATACGATAAAGTCACCCGATTTTGATGAAACTTTGCAGAATTGTGTGAAAGCATATTAAATAAATAATTGACAAGTTTGCTGACGTTATCACTGAAAACAAAAAAGTTTTTCTCTCTAGAACTAGTTTTTGTTCGGATAGTTCCTTTGAAAGGTATATCATATAGCTATCTGATTTTGATAAAACTTTGTAGAATTACGTGAGAGCATATTATCTTAATAAATACTAAGTTAAGAGACGCTACCTTTGAAAACAAAAAAGTTCGTCTCACAAAAACTAGTTTTCCGACCGAGTGTTCCCATGGCAACTATATGATACAGTCATCCGATCAGGGCGGTTACGACACCTATACAGCCTGTATGTATTTCAAGACATTGTGCAAGGTTTGGTAACGATAGTTTTAAAACTGACGAAGTAGATAGCAAAAAACATGCGAATTACACGTGATTTTGTTCGAAAATTGGTTTTGACAATAACACGAAAAACTGAAAATGGCGGAAACATGCGGACGGTTTTTTTTTTTTGTGAATATGTTCTGGGGATCCACCCGCTTGTTCTCCATGTGGTGGCATCGTCGAACTCGATGGGACTTGCAAGTTGTAGTCCATAAAAGCAACATGTTCGTTTTGCAATTTGTCTAGTTTTTGGGTGTTTATAAATTTATTTAGACCAGGTATTGAAATTTTTGCAGTTAAACTATTCAAGAATAAGAAATAATCATAGCTCTTCTTGGAAACAAGACTCTGAAGGCTAAATTTTAATCACTTTAATTTTGTGCCTGATGCGAGTTGTCAAACTGAATTTTTCAAGCATTACAATTTGGCATGTTTAATGACTATTTTATTGCTGTTAATGATAATTCAACTCTGAAATTTGTTTATTTTCATAACAAGTGGATATTCTACTAGCATTTAAAAAAAAAATTATTCAATTTGAAGCACTTTTCTATACACTTGAAAAGTGTATTATAATTTTTCCCAGAAGTTTGTAACGCATAAAAGGAATCATCTCCGACCACATAAAGTATATATATTCTTGATCAGCATGACGAGCTGAGTCGATTAAGCATTGTCCGTCCGTCTGTCCGTCTGTCTGTTTCTACGCGAACTAGTCCCTCAGTTTTCAAGCTATCGAGCTGAAACTTTGCACAGAGTCTTCTTTTTACTGCACGCTGCTAATATGTCGGAACCGACCGGATCGGATGACTACTTCTTGTAGCTGCCATTCGAAAAATGGGTTTTAGTGAGAAAAACTGTTTTGTTCTCAATATTATCGCTCTCAAACACGGTCATGGGTAATATGTCATGTTTTTAAGCTGATTTGCGTAGTTTGGTCGAAGTCGCTAACGGTTGTGACAAGCTATTTCAAGTGTATCAAAACTTCGGTACAGACGAAGTTAGCTTTGGCTTTCTCGTTTTTGATTAAAGTCCCCCTAGATTGGCAAAATCTTACACTGTGCGACGGCAGCCTAAGAATCGTTTTTTGTTTTGTTAATCCCAACAGATTGTAGCTTCCTTTTTTCAGTATTAATTAATACAGCTGTTTCATGGGTATCTCTACCAAACCATCAGCGTTCTTCACCCACTTGTACTAAAACCAGACCTCGAGCTATCTTAATATTGATGGTTTGATTATCATAAAGGTCGGTAATGCACACACATGAATATTGAATTAATTCTGTGGCTGTTGCCGATTTCTGCACATCGATGACAGCAACAACTCAGCAGCATGTACCAAAACGGTTTATCAAATTTGTATCTTCTTATTCTCCGTGAAGAAACAGAATGTTAGAAGCTACATTTTAGAACTCCATTCTCATTTTTAATCATCGTAGCATTCAGTAAATAGATGCTGCAGTTGCAAACTGTTTACTTATCCATAAAACAGTTGCTTAACTCTTATCGGGGGCGGTAACAACGCCACCCCACAAACTCATTCATTCACGACAAACAAAATATAAAAAGCAGTCCATAATATTTACACGTGTTTGTTGTAGATAAATCTCAATTGTGACCAGAACACTTAAGTGAAAACGGTTTAGTATAAAAGTCGCTCGACTGGCTAAGTAAAAGCATCATAATGTCAGTTTCGGATCTGATCGGTGCTCTTGACTCTATACCCAAATTGGGTGCCACAGTAGTTTCATCCCAATTTCCAAATGCTCCTGCCTGGCTAACCGAATCTTATCTGCAAGATGCCTTGCAAAAGTTCTATAAGGATGAACAATTACAAATCACTTCGCTGGATGTGCGTCCTGCTCTGGGCAAGGGGGAAAACTATGGTGGCGTACTGACACGCATCAAGGCGGAGTTTCAAACACGCGATGGCAGCTTCTATATGGGTCACTATATAGTCAAGACGTCCTTCGAGTCGGATGAGTTTTCGCGCCAGACAATGGAGCCCTATGACATATTCAATCGTGAAATTTCCATCTATGAGCAAATTTTGCCCAAACTGAAATCTCTTCTGATTGATATTGATGATAAGGAGCAGATATTTGCGGAGACCATGGCCGTGGACTATGAGCATTCGTGTTTGATTTTTGAGGATTTGAGACAGCGTGGTTTCGTGATGCCTGATCGCTTGACTGGACTAGATGTGAAGTTGGCTCGTCTGGTATTGCGAAAGTTGGCCAAAATGCATGCCGCCTCGGCTGTGTTGAATGAGCGTGAGAATGGAGCCTTGGAGTCGTATGATTGTGGCATGTTTAATCGACATACCGACAACTATGCCCCATGTTTTTTGGGCCTGCTGAGGGCGGCCAGTCATCGGGTCAGTCAGTGGAAAGGATTTGAGAATTGTGCCCAAAAATTGGAGGCACTGCTGCCAGTTTATATGGAGCTGGGCAAGCGTGTGTTCGATGTCAATCCGGGTGATATTAATGTCTTTGCCCATGGCGATCTTTGGACCAACAATATTTTGGTCAAATACGATCGATTGACGGGCCAAGCTGAGGATGTGACCATAATAGATTTTCAATATGCGGCCTGGGGTTCACCGGCCATTGATTTGTTTTATTTTCTAAATTCTTCCCTTGAATTGGATTTGCATTTGCATCATCAGGAGGAGCTGATAAGTTATTATTTCAACATATTCTCGGATACCTTAAGGAAACTCCGCTACCAGGCAGCCATACCCAGTCTACATCGTTTCCATCTACAGCTGCAGAACAAGGCGTTCTATGGTGAGTCCTCAGATGAAATTTTTGACTTATCTCGTCCTTTACGCTCTCTCTGATCCACAGCCATGCACACCAGCTGCTGTGTGTTTGCAGTGCAACGCAATGTGGAAACAGCTGATGCCGACTTTAATGCTTTAATGCAGACCAATCAGCGGGCTATCAACTTTAAGAGAGCCTGCTATACCAATCCCATAACACAACGAATTTTGAAAGAACTTTTGCCCATATATGAACGAGAGGGTCTACTGGATGCCGATCAATCAATTTGAAATTTGTGGAAAAGTGATACGAAATACAATTATAGGTTAATTTTAAAATTGTATTTATTAAAAATATATAAAAAATATTTTACTACACGGAGAAAAATTTGTGGTCCATTTAAAAATTGGAATTTAATTTTGCTATAAAAAACGGCTCGATATTTATCAAAGGTTGAACATTTATTGGAAAGGTTGGTTCATGTCATTTATTTATGAAAAATAATTTCAGTCACCACGGCTGACTTGGCAGTAGCCCATTCGATCCAACCAATTTTTGAAAACATTTTCAATTGTTTTGCCACGTATGTCAGCAATATCAAGTCAAATCTCGTTCTTCAACTCATCAATTGTTTCAGGATTGTTTGCATAACATTTGTCCTTGACCGCTCTTCTTCTTCTTCTTGATTGGCCCGATGCATGCATCACAACCGTTCGACGGTCTCGGCCGCTGCGATTAATGTCCGCCAGTCGCTTCTGCTCCGTGCGAGCTGGGACCAGTTGGTCACACCAAGCTTGGCAAGGTCTGCCCGAACCTGGTCATCCCATCTAAGTCGAGGTCTCCCCCGCCTGCCTCTTCCTCCGTAGTCAGCCGCCTTCGAATAATAAGCTTTCCTTACTGGAGCTTCTTCGTCCATCCTGGTGACATGTCCTAACCAGCGCAGCCGCTGTTGCTTTATGCGCTTGACCAGACAGGTGTCCCCATAGAGCTCATACAGTTCGTCATTATTTCGAATGCGGAAAACATCGCCAACTTTTAAAGGTCCATAAATCCTCCGAAGAATCTTTCGTTCAAACACGCCAATCGCCGCTTCATCCGCTGCTGTCATTGTCCATGCTTCTGCGCCGTATTGCAGGACTGGGATGATAAGCGACTTGTATAGGGCTAATTTTGTTCTTCGCTTGAGGTCTCTACTCTTGAGCTCTCTACTTAGCCCGTAGAAGCATCGGTTTGCAAGAGTGATCCTTCGTCGGATTTCCAGACTGATGTTGTTGTCGCTGGTTATCGTCGTTCCGAGGTAAACAAAATCCTCTACAACTTTAAAGTTGTATTCTCCCATTGTAACAAATTGTCCAAGACGCAAGGACTTTTTGTACGCGGATACAAGGTATTTCGTCTTGTCCTCATTCACCGCTAGACCCATCAGTTCTGACTGCCTCTCAATCTCTGAAAACGCCCTGCTTACCGCCCGTTCGTTTTTGCCGATGATGTCGATATCATCGGCATATGCGAGTAGCATTAGATCTTTATAAATAAAGGCGCCCGTTCTGTTGGCATGTGGGCACCGGCGCAGTATATATTCCATCAGAAGATTGAAGAAGTCACACGATAAGGTATCGCCCCTGTCTAAAACCTCTCTTGGTATCAAATGGTTCGGAAAGGTTCTTTCCTATTTTGACGGAGCTTTGTGTACTTCTCAACGTCATCATGCAAAGACGGACGTACTTTGCTGGTATACCAAGGGTAGACAAGGCTTCAAAAAAACCTTGACCTTATCGGCGTGTCGAAGGCTGATTTATAATCAACAAATAGATGGTGTGTGTTGATGCCTCTCTCATAGGTCTTCTCCAGGATTTGTCGTAATGTGAATATCTGGTCTGTGGTGGATTTACCAGGTCTAAAGCCACACTGATAAGGTCAAATCAGTGTGTTAATAAGCGGCTTAAGACGTTCACAAATAATGCGCGACAGAACCTTATATGCAATGGGAAGGAGACTGATCCCGCGGTAGTTGGCGCAAACTGCAGGGTCTCCTTTTTTAAAGATTGGGCATAGAACACTTAAATTCCAATCGTCGGGCATGCTTTCGTCAACCCATATACGGCAAAGAAGTTGGTGCATGCACCTTACCAATTCTTCCCCTCCAGCCTTGAACAATTCAGCGGGCAGCTCATCAGCGCCTGGTGATTTATTGTTCTTTAGCCTTTGTATGGCTAAGCAGACTTCCTGTTGGGTCGGCGGGTCTATCTCTATGTTGTCGATTGGTGGCATCGCTACTTCTCTAGAGGCGGCATCATGTTCGTCATCGCCTCCCAATAGGTTGGAGAAGTAGCTTCTCCATTTGTTAAGCGCCACTTGCGGATCGGTGACCAGATTCCCGTGTTCGTCTTTGCATTGTGCGACTCTGGGCTTAAAACCTTCTGTTAATTGCTTAATTTTTTGGTACAATTTTCGAGTCTCACTCATGCCGAATAACATCTCGACTTCCTCGCGCATGCGCCTTTCCTGCTCGCTCTTTTTCCTTTTTCTTTTTCCTGACCGCTCCCCAAAGATAAAATAAGGTGTCAGATCACAGCTTCTTGGCAGCCAATTCACATCTCCATATTTGCTGATTATTCGATTTTCGAAGGTAGGGCGCAGAAGATCGATTGTGGCGTGCGCTGTGTGGCATGTAGCGCCGTCTTGTTGAAACCAAATATCGTCCAAGAACCAATCACCTAACATTGCGCCGTAGCGCTCAGCATTCACGGTCACGGTGGCTCCTTCTTCATTTTCAAAGAAAAATGAACCAATGATGCCTCGAGACCAAAATCCGCACCCAACAGGGACACGTGGTGGGTGCATTGCATTCTCAACTACGATAATCGGATATTCTGTGCCCCAGATGGAAATGTGCTTCCATCTTCGGCCAAACGATCTGCCGCCAAAATTGGCGAACTTTAGACGATTCGGAAGGTCAACTGGCTTTTGCTGCTGCACCAATTGAACTTTGTATGGCTTCATGGCAAGATCTTTATGCAAAATTCGCATCAAAGAACTCTCTTTACGAATTGATCCACAAATTGAGTTTTCGGAACATTTCTTTTGTTAAATGTTTTTTTCAAATTTCGCACAGTTTGGGTCGAGGACTCACCACTTTGGAAATATTTTTTATATTTCCCATTTTTCTTCAAGCGAATAGCTCACGCCACAATCCATTTCGGAAATGTCAATGATTTTACTAAATATTAGTCGCTTTCCGAATGACATTTGACGTTTTTAAAGTCAAATAATGAGTAGTTCACATTTCAAGCAGTAGATGGATCACCCTGTACTTGTAAAATGGTAAATGATAAATTTACTCCATCACGAGTCTTGAACAATATTTAAAGAATTATCGTGGTATTCGTTGTGGTAATCCAAATGATATTAAACTTAGTATACTCAATGGCGTAGAGCCCTATAAGCATAACTGTCGTGAAGTGGCAGCCGTGTGTTTAATCCCTGGAGTTGACAATTTTTATATATAAATATCGATCTCAAATTTAAAACTTACTTCTACAGGGTTTGTCCGAAAAGTAATAGGACTGAGTCGATTTAAAAAAATTTATTAAGCCAATCATTACAATTCTTTAAAAACTTTCAAAATAGGCTCCTTCTCTGTAGCAGATTTACCGACTTTCACACATAAATTAATCGCGTACCTCTTGCCGGCTTGTACCACTCACAGAAACACATCGCGCGAAGATGCCTGTCCTCACTCTCCAGGTGCTCGGAGACAACAGACCAGCCGCTCGTTCGTTAGCTAGGAACGCCCTCTACCACATCCAGTTGGTGCACGCACGCTCCGAAGTACAGTCGCGGTGGATGAAATCAGTCCTATAACTTTCCGGACAAACTCTGTATTGTCAGAATATAGAAGGGGTTTTACGCGATATGGGTATGAAACACTATAGAGCAACTGATTGGCGATTGTTTTTTGAAGAAGGTAAAAGGTAAAACTGGCTATACAGCTCCTTAAACGGGGCCAAGCCCAGCTTCTCTCAATCTCTTGGCGTGTGTGCTTTAAATTTTTCGCACAAGAGAAAGGGACCTACTGTTTAACGCCGGATCCGAACGACAAAGTTTGAGAAATTGCTTTTTCATGGCTAGTTACTTCACAGCTGGCGCCACTAAGCTGGTGAAGGTGACCGTATGTGTAAAAGCTAGTTTCTAAAGAAAGAAAAAAAACTTTTATTATTAGATGTTCAGAGGCGGGATCGAACCCACGACCTCCCGCCCAGCAGTCCAGCACACTAACCACTGGGCCACTGGGACTTGAAGAAGAGAAGTCTTAAATGTGTTCTTTTACACAAAAGAACTATTTTTGCAAGGTAAGCGGAATCGAACAACTTACTACACCACCGACGAAGACGATGGACGAGGAACGTTGCCCATTTAAAGAAAATTTCGGAGAGGTCTTAGTCCAGACCTCTGGAATAAAAGAAGGCATGTGAGAGAGTGCTGTGAGAAGACTGTCACTCAACAAATTTTAATGTTCGGATGTGAATATATGGGAGAGAGCAGTTCATTTTAGGTTACCGAGCAGCACTGATCTAAAGCTATATACAATAAATAGAATATATATACAGGGTTGCCCATATTCGACGGACGGAAATAAAAATTTGGCGGTTGGCAATCTTAATCATTTAATTTGTTCCAAGTAGATTTGTTTACATCAATTTTTGAATATGATATCTCTCAAATGGCCGCCTCTGGCGTTTATGGCGTATTGTGCCCTTTTTGCAGCATTTTCCATCGATTTCGCCAACATTTCGGCCGGAATAGCGGCTATCGGGCGAACGCGGTGGCCAGTCCAAATCACCACTTTTCGACATCAAACGGCCCGGAAACAATTTCTTCAGAAAATCGATTGTTATGCGACTTGTGTGCGGTGGAGCGCCGTCTTGTTGAAACCAGAACTGCCTCATACGCTTTCGACGAATAATTGGCATCACAAAATTGGTCATCATGTCGCGATAACGCTCCTGGTTGATGGTAACAGCATGGCCATTTTCATTTTGGAAGAAAAACGACCCAATGACCGTTTTCGCACTAACGCCGCACCAAACTGTGACTTTTTCGTCATGAAGAGGCACTTCTTGAATCTCCTGAGGATTTTCAGTGGCGTAAACACGGCAATTTTGCTTATTTACGGTCCCATTCAATGAGAAATGGGCTTCATCGGACATGATAATTTTGTTCCAAAATTGCTCGTCATCTTCGGCCATTTCGATGACTCTTTGGGCCCATTCCAATCGACGAGGCTTGTTCGCAGGCAACAATCTTTGCGTCAATTGAATTTTGTACGGGAACAAATGCAAATCAACGCGAATAATCCGTTGTAAAGTGGACCGAGCCATGCCCAACTGCTGAGAACGGCGTTTTTGGGATGTTCTTGGGGACCTCTCAACACTGGCTCGTACGGCAGCGATATTCTCGGCCGATCGCCTTGGTCGACTTTTATTTGGCCTCTTCGGATTAGAAAGGGCCTCACCAGTCGAAAATTGTTCGTATAAACGCTTAATGGTGTTCTTAGAAGGCGCACTTTTCATATTTTTAAATTTTTTAAAAGCACGTTGAGTTTTCACAATTGACTTGTTCTGTTGAATGTAAATTCCAACTATTTCAGAGCGCTCGCGTGGCGTGTATTGTTCCATGGTAAAAATCTGTTTGGACTGACGCTTCAAACGCGGTATGTCATTAAACGATCTGACATCTCTGTCAAAAGTTATGGCGTTGCCAGATGGGTCCGTCGAATATGGGCAACCCTGTAGTTTGTCTCTAAATATGGGTTCTTACAGATCTATATATGTATATCGATTTCAAATATAATACTTACTTCTATATTTGCAATGTCTAAAAAAATCCCTAAAATTCATCAAGATTGGATAATAAATAGCAGAGTTGAAAATGTGGCATACTTTTCGGATCTCCCCCTCAGGAACACAGAAAGGCTATTTAACATTTCTTCCCCCGAGGCTAAAATGTTATAAAAGTTTGTCAAATTATTGTATTTATGCTAAGGTCCCACAGGCAAATAATTTGCCCAAATGTTCATAGAAATTTCTCTCAATAGCCATGATTACATATTTTACACAACTTAAAACTAAAACTATGGTTCCATACGTAAGCAATTTGATCAAAAATAGCCGAAAAGTCTCCTAAGTTGGCCTATTTAGTCAATTTTTCATCAAAATTTGGGCAAATTATTGCGTGCGGACCTTAGCTTTACATTCTTGGGTATTGTAAACTTTGAAATTGTTTGAAAGTAGCCGATATACAGATATATCGATGATTCGGCGTTAAGGTATTTTTATGACAGAAACGATGGTCAATCTGAAAATAGATTGGATGACCAGACGGAGAGTACTAGACAGATAGCAGCAGACAGAACAAATCCGTATTGACAATGTAAATAGTAGACTTTGTCTAGTCTATACTTATAAATCTGTAGGCCCGACTGACTGACAGACCCACAGACGTAAGACAACGCCAAACAAAAGTTTGTATGGGGAAAATAAATGAGCTATTGCGTGCAGGCGACATTGTGCTAAGAGCATGAGAGATAGTGAGAGAAGGAACGACTCACACTCCCATCAGCAAAAGCTGTTTTTATTGTATGCTGGCATATAATTGCAAGTGAGACAGGTTTCTCCTCTGTTGACAGCCTATGGTTAAGGTTGGGTTGTGATGGCTGAGAGCGACGAGCCACTCTCCCACTTAGGCCACTTTGGGCCCATTGCGATGCCATATTTATTCCCTATTGACCCTTTTTAATACTGAGGTGGGACCTCGTTACTGAACCATTGTGTGGACAGAATAAATTTGAGTAGAGCTGGGATCTCTAGCCCGGATGTCTCCGAGAGGTTGAGTAGTAGAGGTTGACCAAGTGTCCTGAGTCTCCTTCTACTCAAGGCGGCAATGGCACAAAAGGTGTTGTACCGATTCCTCCTCTTCTTGGTGTCCGCAACTTCTGCGAAAGTCATGGTAAATGACGCCTAGGCGTGCTGCGTGTCTGCCAATAAGACAGTGACCTGTGAGGGTCCCCACCAGAAGTGATATGTGTTCCCTTCTGTGACGTAAAAGTGTGTTAGTACGTTTTTGGTCGAATGTTGGCCACGTAAGCCTCGCTAAGGTACAGGAGGCAAGGTTTTTCCACCGATTCGTAGCGAGACTCAGTGTTTCAGCTTTTATGTGGAGCTTAAATGTCGACATAGGCATACCTATCGTACTCCTCTCTGAAAGGAGCTCGATGGTGGTTCCTATTCTGGCCAGTTTGTACGCAGACTCGCTTCCTTCTATGTTTCGGTGTCCAGGTACCCATATAAGGTGTACACTAAAATGTCGTGCGATCTCGTTGAGAGATAACGATAAGTTGAAATCTAGGTTGGGAGAGAAAACTCCCCCTCCTACTTTTTCGTCGAGCTTAGAACCATCAGTGTGGATGTTAATGGCGTTAGCTCTGCTGTGGGGCAGGTTGTCCCAATCGTTTCGTCTTGGGATATAGACGTCGTAAAATTTGTCGAACGTCGTTTGTGGTATACAGTAGTCTGTACTTAATGGTATACCCGTTTGGTCTTTGAGTATGGTAGCATGTCCCGAATTGCCCCTGTTCCAGGTATCGGATTCTCGTTGTCTTAAGGCTGTTGTGGTAGCCATTTGCTTAGCTACGAGGTCTAGTGGTAGAAGGTGAAGAATAGTATTTTGCGCTTCCGTTGGTGTCGTTCGAAGAGCGCCGCTAATACAAATTTCCGCACTTCTTTGTACTTTGTGCAGATTGTTCAGGGCTGATTGTTTTCCGAGTGCTGGCCACCATACTAGAGCTCCTTAGAGAAGTATGGAGCGTATTACGGCTGTGTAAAGCCAATGTAGAATGGATGGGGGGGGCTATGGCCTTTTTACAAGGAAAAAGAGCAATGGTTGCCCTTTTTATACGTTCATTTATGTTGTCATTCCAGAGCAGTTTCTTATCCAGCATGACACCCAAGTATAGCGTTTGAGGAAACATAGTGAAACCATTGGTAGTCAAAGAATAAATTTCGAGAAAAAAAGTTAAAAGTACTAGTTCTGTAACCCACATTTCTCAAACATTGCGATAAATCACTATAACCCATGATTATAATATATAAGACTCTTCTCTTCGCTATCAGAATTGGCAAAGGTTTATAAAATAAGATGATCCATTCGCGAGTTATTTCAAGTTAAGTGAGCAAAATGATCAATAAACGGGCCATAACTCCAGATTTTGGGGGTCCCCGAGGAAAACCAAGTATAAGGACCTGCTCTACAGTGTACGCTATGCCAATTTCCAGGTTATTACAAGCTTTTGTTTATTAGTTCCTCTTTCCTTCTGTGTAAGCTGTTTTTACATAGGAAAAAAAAATTCGAAGAATAATTTGACATTTATCAGGCATGTTCTCAATTCCACTACTTTTTGAAAAGTATTGTAAATCGAACGCAATTCCTCTTCGGTTTTGTTTTTGTGTTCTCAATTCCGAATGAAATGGCACTCTTTTTACTTTTTGCAATCCACTGAACCAAGCGAAAATGGCACTAGATACACAAGAGAGACACCAGAATTCCAAGCGAAGCGATCAAAAATGGAACAGTCGGAAATGAGTGAGGCTGTCTTGAAGGTTTCACTATTCGTTTTCGTTTGCACAGCCAAAATCTGCACACATTAAACAAAAAATCTTTATAAATCAATTAAACACTAGAATGCAAATTAATTTCACTAACAATTTCTAAGTTGATCACAGAATTACGAAAAATGTAACTTTATGTACATCTAGCAACTGTAAGAGTGCGTAATTTGGCAATTACTTTTCATTCCACCTTTTCAAAACGAGAACATGAATCAATTCCACTTTCGAAATGTTGGCGTGGAAGTGGAATTGAGAACATGCCTGTATATGTAGCAGCCAGAAAAAATTTAATAGAACATGTTTTTGAACCGAACCCTTTTCAACGCTTTTTGTTGCTCCGCTTCAGGTTCGGGTTCGGGAAGAAAAAATTGTTCTGCCTCGGCTTAGGTTCGGTTCCGACTTCCCGAAAAGTCCGGAGTCATCGACTAACTCCAATCCGGTTTGCAACCCAGTAACAAACCAGACAGCCAAATGGATGTGGCTAGGCCACGTTAATTATTTAGTTTAGAACACGGATTAGGTTAAAGATCGGTTTATTGGAGGCGGCGTGCTGCCGGTAAGAATGTATGTCACACAATGGCAAAGAGATAAATGTGTGTGTGTTAGAGATGTAAAATACATAGAAAGGCGGGACTTTCGAGCATCGAGAGCATCGAGATAGATGAACTAGATCAGTGATTGAAACCGCCACATGGACCCAGTAGAGGTGCCATCTATTGGTTAGTTTGAGAAATGCCTCAAAGCGAAAATGAAATTGTGTTATTTATATGTCAGAACGTTAAGATTATCCACGTTGAAAATAATTTGCACTGGCAGCACAGCAAGTCCCGAGAATTGTTGTTCTAATTTTATTTTATTAAGAAGAGAAAACGTGTCATTTGTCACCTTATTGGCGCTTTGCATCTTACATGCTTGTCAAAGGTTAATTATGTTTCATATTTAATAGCCACTTGCGTACAAAATTAATAGAAATAATATTTAAATTAGATCAATTACCGAACTGGTTTAGAGCACATTGTATTTGTTAATTATAGAGTATTGTTTTATGTCATTGAAATTAAGGTAACTAGTCGCTTTGACAAGTTATATACCGGCTACACCGACCATGGAGGTCCGGTCGTCCGTCTGTCTCCGAGATGGTAATAGCTAGAGGTCTGAAATGTGAGGGACCTTTTGGACTCATTTAGTAATCAGCATTATTTATAGATCCACCAAAAAAAAGAGAGTTCTGTTTTAGTTTCTGCGGCAGTTACAGAGTATATTGCAGTCGAGCTTGACCGATTTTCTTACTTGTTTAACCCAATGCTAGGCAAAGTGTCCGGCTTATAAAAACGAGCTTCACACAAAAACCTGCAATTAAAGTGGTAAACACTTCGAAGCGTTCGGTTGAGACATGTTGTCGTGGACATTGTGGAGTGCCTTGGTGCTGGTGGCGTGGTTTTATATTCTATGGACTCGTCGACGATTTTATTTGCTAGCACTCAAAATACCCGGCCCACAGGGTTATCCTTTGGTGGGAGTAGCTCATAAAGTACATCGACGGGAAAGTATGAGAGATCGACTGCAGGTTTCAGTCAAGTGTATACACATCGCTTTCCCACTTAGATATACTCCCGGTGTTCGGTAACTATCTGGAGAAGTATGGCCACATCGTATTCTCCTGGCTGGGTCCCATACCAGTTGTGGTTGTTAGTGATCCGCAGCTGGCTCAAGATATCCTCACATCGCCTCACTGTGTGAATAAGGGTTTTATATACAGGCCTTTGGAAGACGCAGCAGGCAGTGGACTGATCAACTTAAATAGTGGGTACACTGTACACTGTACAAAGAAAATCGCAGGATTAAGTGTGCATAATTGGTTCAGATCCACGCTGGAGTGTTCATCGTAAGCTGCTTAATCCGGCTTTTGGTCACAAGGTTCTGCTGAGTTTCGTGCCCATTTTCAATGACCAAACAAACATTCTACTTAAAGTACTGGATACCTTGGTGGATGATGGAGAGCACGACTTGGTTCCTCTAATCCAAAAATTGTCTTTGGGCATAGCGACGCGTGAGTGAATAGTTAACTTAATGTTGTCAATTACTCAAACTTTACGTATAGAAACCACCATGGGAAGGGATGCCAGTGATGAGGAGAGTATTCAGTCAAACAATTTGCTGAGCCATTATCATTGGTGAGTTCGCAGTGGCAAGGGCTGGGTTGCTATTCATTTAATAGTGTCTTTAAGACAGCGACAGAAATGTGCTTCTCGCCCTGGCTGCAAATCCAATGGGTACGCCAGCTGGCGGGCAAGGAGCAAGCGTATTGGCGGGCCAAGAACGAGATACGTGCGTTTATAAAAAAAGTGGGCAAGGTGCGAGTAGAAAATGCATCCTCTTCTCATACGTCTCTGATTTCCAGCTCACAGAGAAGAAACTGTCTGAGGAGGAAAATTCACTCAAGGACAAATACATATTTCTCAATTTGGTTACCGATCTTTTTCGACGTGGCATTTTCAGCTGGGAGAATGCTCAAGACGAGTCCAATGTTATTGTATTTGGTGCCTTTGAAACAACTGCCGATACCCTGTTCTATGCCCTCATGCTGTTGGCCATGTTCCCTCAGTATCAGGAGAAAGCATTTGAAGAGATCAAAACGTTATTCCCCCAGACTGGCGACTTTGAGGTCAGCTATGCCGATACACAGCAAATGGTATACCTGGAGATGATACTAAATGAGTCCATGCGAGTGATAGCACCGGCTCCACTTGTCGGTCGCAAAACCTCAAACGATGTCCGACTATCAAATGGCATAGTTATACCCGAAGGAGTGCAAATCGGCATCGATATCTTTCACATGCATCGCAGTGAAAAAATTTGGGGGCCAGAGGCTAAAACGTTCAATCCCGATCACTTCTTGCCGCACAATATTCAAGATAAGCATCCGTATGCCTATATACCCTTCACCAAGGGCATACGAAATTGCATAGTAGTAAGAATTGAAATTATGGCGCAATAAATTTTAAATTGCAGGCTGGAGATTTGCTGTAATTTCGATTAAAATCATATTGGCCAAATTGCTGAGAAACTACAAATTCAAAACAAGTTTTCAATTTGAGGATCTTCATTTTGTGGAGAATATAACAATGAAACTAAAAACATCGCCGCTGTTCGAGCTACAAAAAAGAATTTGAAAATTTATTCACATTTTATGCAAATTAAAAAAAGTAAGACGGAGTTGGGAAACTCCACACGAGGTAAAGGTTTGTAAATAATAAATTGTTAAACTAATAACTTTCTTTTGATTTATTTTCTTTGATAAATATTTTACTACACAGAGGGAAAAAACGTGTTCAGAAAATAAGTTGCCTTCAACTTAAAATGAGAACAGAATGTTCTCAAAATTTTTGAGAACGAATGTTCTAAATGTTCTTGAAATGAGTAAAGTTGTTCTCAATCGGAATATATTTGCTTTGAACTAAAACAAAACCGGTTTTCAAGAGAGAGATATACAAGAGAGAGGGCGAGTGAGAGCGAGTTGACTCTTTTTGATCTCCCTCTTGTCAGCTCAACAAAGCATAAGTAGCCCTCTAGGCGTGCATCTGCAAAACTGTTCAACGGCCGAATTGGCTAGCGCGTCATGCCGTACGTTGAATGCATAAGGTACCGGGCTCAAATCCCAGTCAAGCCGAACAAATTTTTCTGTGTTTTTCTGAAAAACTTAAATAAAACGAGGTCAGGTGGGGGTCGGTCGTTGGAATATATGGGTCGAGGAGAAGCAGTAAGTGCACGCACCTATCCAAGGAGTCTTGCCTCCTCCCTTCACTTCCAATCAAAAGAGGTATGTCGTTCCCCATTCCACCCCATTGTGAGGAATCCGCCCACACCTGGTCCAAGTGCAATCTATTTTTTTTCCCAGGTGAGTTTAAAATGTTCTTGAAAAGGGAACAATATTAACTCAAATCATGTTCTCAAAAATGGAACAATATCAACTCAATTTGAGTTTTTGTGTTCTCAAAAAATTGTTCTTAATGTGAGAACATTGCACTACATGTGAGAAAACCCGTTCATGCATACTTTTTGATAACGTTTGTGCTCATTTTGGGTCCAATGTTCTCGGTTTTTTCCCTCTGTGTATATTTATTATTTACTATATTGCTATTTAAAATCAATGGTTGTGAGAGGATGGTTCTGCTGCTTATAAAGCACTTTACTCATACAGTTTATTTTTTAATTTTGGTAAAGCTGATTTTACCCTAAATTGTTCAATTTTGTTTTATACCGCGAACCAAGTCTTTGTTCGTGCCAAAACTCAAATCCGTTTTTTTAGATCTGGTTTATATTCAATATGAATTGATTTGTGGGTGAGTCTGGTACTCCGGAGTACGATTGTAAACTTCGTGTCGATACAACTTATACCCTTATTCCACTGGAGCATTCTTGAGGTCATTCGCTGGGTGAGCTAAATGACCTCATTCTTTCTGTGTATTTCTCCATAGGAGATAAATAAGGTTAGCAGCGACGGATAAGCAAAGGATGTCAAGTATGATCTAGTCACTTTTATATCATCTGCCATTCGCCCAGGCAATTTTAGCTTTTTCCAGCTAAAAGACTAGATTTCCAATCGATATACTGTCGAATTGGAGAGTGTCAACAAAAAGAACAGCTGATTGTGTTTAGTAAAACTTTAATTAAAAAGCAATAATATATATATTTCAGATTAATAAAACCCGAAAAGTAACCATCACATGGGGACTACCATGAGAACAATCCATTTGGCATGTGACAGGCGTTGGGGAAAAACCAGAGGAACTCGCACTGTACACAAAAATTGCTGCCAAGTTCAACAAAGCTGGGCTCGACCTGGAGTGGAAGGACGGGCGAATAAAAATAAGCAATGTCACCCGCAAATACACAAAAGTGATCAAATTTTCTTTATTATTTAGGGACGAGCCGAAGGCAAAGGGAGTGTCTGAAGAAGCCCCATCTAAATGGCGCCACTTTGACAGAGTACACCGCATTTTGGGTAACGTAAAGTCGGTAAACTGCTGGCTCGTCCCCACACTTTCCTCCCAATCATCCTCCTCCCCCCCTCCCTCTTCTACCGACGACCATCTTCCCCTTTCTTTACCTCAACTAAAAATCTAATCCAATTATATAAAACAACAGAAAACATAAACGAACAAAAACAAATTACGCTTACCAAAACAAACACTCACACAAATCCAAACTTAAATCAAAATCCTACAACTCTCTCCCAATTTGACGTTGACTCCGATCAATCAATGGTACAATAAAACCAGGGCTTAATCCCCCGAAACGATTTCGGTTAAAGGGTTCCATTTCGGTTTCAATTAATTTCGATTTCGACGGTACCGCCTTTTATTATGGTTACCGGCATTTACATACATGTCCCGGTACGTACCGATATAAGTAATAGTTATTTTTAATACTGAAAAAACTAAATTCTGAGATAAATCGAAATCATTTTATTCCTGTTTTCTAAAACGAATCAAATTTCAACACAAAATGAATGATTTTACAATTTAAAGTAAAATTATATAGCCTTCATATTTCGTATTTTTATACTCTGTACCATAGAGTATATTAAGTTTGTGCAAAAGTATGTAACAGGGAGAAGGAATCATTTCCGACCCTATAAAGTATATATATTCTTGATCAGCATCAACAGCCGAGTCGATATAGCCATGTCCGTCTGTCTCTGTCCGTCCGTATGAACAAACAGATCTCAGAGATGGTAAGAGATAGAGGTTTGACATGTATGGGACAATGCTTCTTATACTTGCAGGCAGATCAAGTTTATTTTCAATTTTTGCCACGCCCCCTCCCGCCCCCGCAATTTTGAAAAAACGTCATATCTCCCACAGTTTTGTAGATAGATGATTCGTACCTTCTAGAGATAGTTAGTCATTAGCAATATCTATATATTTGCCGAAGAAATGATAAAGATCGGATGAGCGGTTCTCAAGTTATGAGAAAAAAAGTGTAATAAAGACGCCTCCCACGCACACGCAAACAACACCGCATTGCATGCATCAAAGAGAGAGAGAGAGAGAGAGAGAAAGAAACTTAGAGATGAACACAGTGGCAGCGACGTATTCAGCATATACACCGGGTACAGAGTATGTTAAAGTCGGGCTTGACCGACTTTCTCACTTGTTTTATGTAGTTAACACGTAAGATCTAATGATTACATTACATGCTCATAAATATTATATTATGTATTACTAGTTTTCGAATTTAATACGTCCACTATATAGCATTCTTGTGATTTGCTCTCAGTGACATAATTGCATTAAATGTGGTTGAGTCTATGCAACTTCTTAGCGGATTTATTATACATTTTAGGCCAGAGAATAGGCGTTCCACGCTAACTTGCGTTGCTGGAACAAAAAAAACGACTTTTGAAATCTCATACCAATTCCGGGAACTTTATGGAGGATTCTGACCACCGAAGTTAAGAATGTTTTTTTTTTACGAGAAAGTGTTAATGAATCCATTAGCTTATTTGTTGACACAATTGATGTGTTATTATTCTTCCTTTTCTTCCAAAATCCCATTTCCCTAAACTTCTTCAAGATATTAATATTAGTATTCGAAATATTGAAACGAATATTTGTTGAATATTTTTGGTGTATATTTTTGTTAATTTCGGCCACAAAAAGAGAGGTTTTCTGAGGCATTCTCTTGTATTATAATTTTTTATAATTGTTATTTTTCTACTAGTATTATTGATACTTTTTTAATACTAATATCCAAGAGTATTATTGTATTATGATACACTAATATCCAAGTGAATATCTAAAGAGAATCTGCTAAACCTTCCCTTGTCTCCAAAAAACGAAAGTATTTTATTTTTTTTTTTTTTTTTTTATTTTTTTTTTTTTTTTGGTTCGTTTGTACGAGTATTCTAAAATTTTTTTTATTTTTTATATTCAAAATTATTATTAATAATTTTTTTTAATTTTTTTTTTGTTTGTTTTTTATTTTTTTTTTTTTTTTTTTTTTTATTCGTTTTGCCTGAATAAAAAATATTTAAAAACACAAATACAAAAACAACCCAATCCCTGTAGACATATAACCTTTTTCTCTACTAATTATGACTATTAAGATAATTCAAGGGAACTTAAAAGGTTACATAAATAATTACGACGAACTCAGAATTCTAATAAATGAAAAAAGTCCAGATATTATATGTCTTCAGAAAACACACTTACCATACAACGCCAAACATATTATTTGTCCCAAACAATATATTGGTTATTTTACCAATCTTTCATTTAATTTAACAAACCAAACAAGATGCAGGGATTCTTATTGAAAGACACCTACCCCACACGTTACTGCAAACCCAATCAAACTCAAACATTTTGCATCTGGCTATTCAGCTAAACCTTAGTAAAAATTTAACAATCGTCAACTCATATATTCCAGCAGACCACCCTTTTTCTGTAAGCGAACTACTTGCAGTAATTACGAGTATCACAACGTAATGCCAGTGCTCCTATACGGTTCCTCCACTTGGAAAATTACAACTTCCATAGTGTCGAAAATTCAAACATAGATGAACCAATGACTGCGTCGGATATTTTGTATTTTCTGGCCTGACAGAATACGGAACTCCGAGCTGCTAAAACGCGCAAATATGGAGAGTGTCGACACCATAATACGCAGAATGAAATAGAGCTGTAGAAGGCAATGGAGTGGAACCCGCTGGATGGATCCGTCCGGACACCAGGCAGACCCAAAGAAACTTGGAGGAGGACTGTCGGTAGAGAAGCGGGAAGACCTGGAGAGAACTTAAAGCGACGGCCAACAACAGAGTTCGTTGGTAGAGACGAGTGGTTAATGCCCCATGTCCCACACGGGATTGGAACTAGAAAAAAAGAAGAGACGAGAAAGAAAGACGGGAACACATGGCAATTTTGTACAATAAAAGATATTTATATATTGACTTAATTTTTGAAATGATCCATCATTCCAAAAAATGATTTGTTAAAAATTTCAATCATCAATTGAAAACCAATATTTTAGTTAGATAAACGCTATGTACATCGTTAATATAAACTTAAAAATCCCAGCCAGCATACTCCTTGACCACATCCTTGTTCTCCTTGCGATGACGATGCACAGCACTGGCTTCACCTTTGGCCACACAACGTTTACGCTGCTCTCGCTTCTCTCGTATATCCATATTGCGGCGTATACGTTCGGTGACCACTGTGGGAGCTATGGTGCTGGCTGTGGTGGAATAGGAACGTTGACTGCGTGCATCGTTAAGCATTTGTTCGACCATTTTAAGGCGATACATGCGAGAATTGGGATCCAAGGTGGCCAATTCAGGGATTTCATCCGCTTCCGGGTCATCTGAAGTAAGAGAGGGTGCTTTTTCAGATGATGCCACTTCAGGTATTTCATCCAAAGTAATTGAGGCTGCTTTTTCCGTTGTAGTAACTACTTTAGGCGAAGCTGAAGGTAAACTCTGATCGCTGACCTCAGGGCCCACGTTTAAATTGCCCAAATATTTGGTGCAAGACTCTATATAGCGACGAATAGCCTCATCGGACTTTTGGCTAGGCTTAGTTTCGCTATAGTTAACCTCATTCTCCAACTGACGACGATATTCATCCAACTGTTCGGTTTGTGCGGGCACTAAGGTGGGTGGCACCTCCTCCTCTTCTGCTTCGTTCTCCTCATCCTCCTGTTCCACCATGCCATATTCTTTGAGCAAATCCTCTTCCATTTCCTTGGTAAAACCATAGCCCGTGCAGTGAACCTCCGCATCTAAATCATCTTCACGTACCAGATCACTAAATTTGGGATAGTCCTCACTTTCATAACCAAATTTACGACGAAACATTTCACGCACGCAGGTTACATCACGCTCAAAGAAGCTGTGGAGAGATTTGTTATAAATTAAATTCAAGATTCCAATGCGGAGGCGAGGGGGGCTCTTACAATTCAGCATTCTCATGCGAGGTGGACATCATTTGTGGGAAATCTATGAGTATGGGTTTACCCGCATCTGTCAGCATCAAATTGAATTCATTGAAATCGCCATGGATTACTCCAGAGTTGCCCAAGCGCACTATAAGATTCATCAGATCATCATACACTTGTGGTATATCCAGCAGCTCATGAACTTGCGTCCTACAAAAGATGACAAAAATTATTCAAATCTTTATATAATTGAATTCTAAATTCTTCAGTTTAAAACTAATGAAAGAGTCTCCCAAGCGCAAAAAAACCGTTAGCTCGGGTGTAACTCTGCGGCAAAGTGCACTTTCTGTTCCTGCCCAGACGCAGAGCCCATCGACTCTCCAGCCAAGATAAACGTAGTTACACTACAGCGTCTGATATCATTTAATACTCCGGCTCCAGCTCGGAAGATAATTGGTACTGGAGATTTTACCACTAAAGCCTCTGATAGGTATTCCACCGAAGAAGCATATCTTTGTTTCTCGCCTTGCCCCTGATCTCACATCTGATGATGTTAAAGCCTACATACAGGCCAAAATTCAAGCTGCTGATATTTTGGTAGAAAAGTTCAAGTTTTCGTGTGAAAGGGATGTTGCCACTTTTAAAGTTATTGTTCCGGATAAAATCTTTAAAACAATTGTTTTCAGAGGATTTCTGGCCGGAGCATTTAATGGTTCAAGAGTATATTACCAAAAAGAGAACTCGTTTTCCTATTTATTTTCCTTCTTTATCTTCTAATCCTCCTGGTTCCTCTACTTCTACAGTGGTGTCAAAAAATTAATGTCCTCCGTTCTGCTTGCTTATCAAATGTCCGTGGTCTTAATTCTAAATTAGCAAAACTGTTTGTTGACAGTATATCTTTCGACTTTCATGTTCTTGTTTTTACTGAGACGTGGTTAAAATCGGACATCTCAGATTCCACAAATTTCTTCGTCGGAGTTGACACATACTTTAATTCACCTTGACATCGAGTTTATAAGTGTTAAAATTACTTTTTATATTTTTTCCGTTTTTATTACTTGCTCCTATATTCCCCCACACTCTGATGTCACAGTTTACTGATTTCACCTTTCTGGGAATTCGACGGCTAAAACACGCTGTTTTCAAAATGCAGATTTTTTGAAACTTAGTGATTTAATTTTTGAAACTGATTGGTCTCAAAGGTACAATTGTACAGATATGTCCATTTAAATGTTGAATTTTGTAATTATGACTGGAATGCAATTTTATATTTGAAAAACTGCAAACTAGATATGGGCGAATCAGTTATTTTTCAGTTATTGTTATAACTGTATAAGATATTAGTATTTACAGTTATAACTAACTGTGATTCAATCAATGCCTGCTATGTTATGTAAAAAATTTAAATTAGTACAATAACAGGTTTAATTGTGTGCTTCAAGACATATATTTTGAAATTAAAATAATATTTTTGCTTTTTCAGGATTTAGCCTTGAGCGCCTTTGAGAATAGGCGCTCGCAGGGAACAGAAGTGCACATAATGCCCAAATATTTTCGCGCAACTTTCGCCAAATTAGGAAAAACAACCTTATTTTTCCCCACCAAGATAAGGGATTTTCATCTTGTGCAACAATTTCTCCTTCTAAATAACGCTCCACTTCAATTAATGCTTAGCGCTTAGGCGAAATCATTGCGGCCTTTAGCTTAAATGAATCAAGTTTACAAAAACGCTTAGTTTCTGCTACGGAGTTTCTGGGGAGTTTGTTTCATCGTTTTCTTTTGTTGATATAATTTTCGCCACCATACCAATAATTTTATTCTTCACTTCAATGAAATTTTCGTCTTACGCGAAAGGTATGTGATTAAATCTTGGGTCACAAAACGTACGGGCCGGTTTCCTTTGAGTGCTGTTTCAAGATGTATCTTCAAATTTAATGAGTGTCGTAAACTTAAATGACAGTCTTGCAGCACACAAATTGCACTTGGCAATTACTTTTTCTTATTATTTAAGCATAATATTACTCTGCGATTTCCGATTCTCAATTTGTTCGCAAACATGGAGCAAAATAAAAATTAGAAAATACGGCATATTTTACAGTACTACTACGATAAGGCCAAAAATGCATCTCATGCTGCCAATAAAATTTGTGCAGTTTATGCCCGTATGGATGCATGCGAATCGCTTCTGAATCGCAACAAAATCGACCCGTTTTTGAAGCGGATGGTGACTGGCGATGAAAAGTGGGTCACTTACGACAACGTGAAGCGCAAACGGTCGTGGTAGAAAAGCGGCAGCTTCACCCAGACGGTGGCCAAGCCTGGATTGACGGCCAGGAAGGTTCTTCTGTGTGTTTGGTGGGATTGGCAGGGAATCATCCACTATGAGCTGCTCCCCTATGGCCAAACGCTCAATTCGGACCTGTACTGCCAACAACTGGACCGCTTGAATGCAGCACTCATGCAGAAGATGCCATCTTTGACAGTGGCGGATCTAGTAATTGGCCAAGGGGGGGCTAAGGACACTTAAGATCATTCCAGAATGTTCGGATCTAATTGTGCTTTTCAGAATAATCTTAGGCCTATGATATTATATAAAAAGGATTTTGTGCCGTGAACATCAAAGTGCGTCACCGAATCATCTAATTCAAAAAAAGTCAATATGCACTTAAGGTTATATGCTTCCCAAGGTTACATCAAAGAACATTTGTACAGGTTCATAAAGCAGACCAATAGCAAAATACAAATTTCTGTATGTGGTCTAAGTGACTTTGATAACTTTTTTGTTTTTTAAATGATTTCATAATTACAGCCAAAATATTGAACTCGCCCTTAATTTGCTGCATATTTTCAAAAAAAAAAATTTGTTGAAAATAAAATGCAACAGTAAGTAAATTAACAGCGTCTCAATTGTATATCATAAAGCGAAATCGAAATATTAAAATTTTAGATTGAGCACAAATGCCTTTCACCGCCTAAAAAATGTTTAAAATGTTGGAGCGGACTAAGTGATAGTAAAAAAGGTTGATTATTTTCGATGACTAAGTGTTCTTTGTGGTGAAAAAATTAACAAGAATAAACAAAAGTTGCGATTTTATATCACAAACTTACTCCTACACACAAAGCATAGAAAGGCTCTGTTGGAATGAGAAGGGCGAATTACCACTTAACGACCCCAAATCCAGACTTCACAAGCGGCTTCCGTAAACTCAGACTGTATACTTAACATTTTCACTGGTTCGCTGGTCATTTTTGCTTATAGCTTGAGAACCGCTCATCCGATCTCTATCATTTCTTCGGCAAATCGATACACAATCCTAATTTGAATCGTATTCGTATTTGATTTGTATTTTAATCGACCCGGCTGTTGATTCTGATCAAGAATAAATATACTTTATAAGGTAAAAAAAAAATTCGATCTCCCTGTTACATACAAACTTAATATACTCTGTGTACCTTTGGCACAGAGTATAAAAGTTGTAAAAAGGTTTTGGCCAATATAAATGCCTCTAACGAAATCAAGATTCGTTTCGGTTTTATTCCCTAGTTTGGAGGAGAAAATTAGAAAAAGAAAAAGCGCCGCAGGCAATTTTTTTTTAAATCGCGCGTGAAAAAGAATATATAAGTGATTATCCGCATACTGCTCAAACAATAAAAATTGCACAACTTTGCAGGATAAGTAGGGCATATTTTAAAATTTTACCTTCAAGGTTAACATTATTTAGACCATATTTGTATATTAATTTGGTTAGCTTTATAAATTTGGAAATGCTACTGTATTTAAGTTTTGTGGTTAAGCTTTGAAGAAAAGAATTCATATATTTTTAGTAAAAATCCTGCAAATTTCAAAACCTTTTAAAAGAAACGCATGGATGACAGCCACGACTTTCTTGTATAATAATTCCTTATAATTCGCGGTCCATCGATGACATTTTTTCCTAAATTGTTGTTCCGAACGGTCGTATACTAAATATTTTCTTATTTGTTTTTAGATGCTTCATTCTTAGAATTTTTTAACATGGGGGGTTAAAAAGCGTCATATCCTCGGTGCGTAAGCTGTTGCGTTTTTTGACGACCATATAAATGAAAAATTTTCAATTCAAGTGACATTTCGTCTGTAATTTTCTTGACTTTTTTCAAAAAGTAATAATTCAATCACATTGGCGCCGTTAGCACAGGCTGATGAAATCTGAAGTTCTTGAGCCTGAAGAGTCCTACTGAGTTCTTAGAATTGCAGCATTGACGGCAGTAAAAACATGCAAAGAGATCAGAAACTCCGTTTTATCACTTTTGAAGATGTCTCGCTGTCTATATCATTCTTAAACTTTTTTAATGCTCCAATAATGTAAAGCAACAACTCAGCAAATTTGTACACTCATTCATGTTTTCCGTGCATTCAATCGTTCTCATCAATCGAAATCTGTTCGCTCAGTGACGCAAGGTGCATATATTTATTGCATATATTGGGTTAATTAAGACATTTGGGCTCTGAGGGGAGGGGCTTCAGCCCCTATAGCCCCCCCCCTGGATCCGCTACTGATCTTTGATCAACAGAGGCCGAATTGTCTTCCATCAGGACAACGCCAGGCCACACACATCTTTGGTGACGCGCCAGAAGCTCCGGGAGCTCGGATGGGAGGTTCTTTTGCATCAACCGTATAGTCCGGATCTCGCACTAAGTGCTTACCACCTATTTCTGTACATGGCGAACGAGCTTGGTAGTCGGAAGTTGGCCCCGAGAGAGTCCTGTGAAAATTGGCTCTCCGAGTTTTTTGCTAATAGGGAAGCGAGCTTCTATAAGAGGGGCATTAGGAAGTTGGCATCTCGTTGGGAACTCGTCATCGAACAAAACGGCGCATATTTGACTTAAATCGCATTATTATAACCAATTTTATGAACAATTGAAAATTCAATAAAAATGCAGCAAAACTTTTTGACAACCTTATATAATATAGTTTTTGGCATATTTTGCATATTCTGCAAATTTTGCATATTAAAATATACAATTTATGCAAAATAGTTTTTAGCGGACTTACATCATTTTTCAATAAAAATAAGATGTGTGCAATCAGAAATTAAATCCGACAAGCGGATCAAAATATACAAAATCCGCTGTCTAATGATTAATAATGTCCCACTAGAGTGTTTGAATGATACAGTCCATGAAATAAATGACCTTGGGGTAATTCTTGATCACCGACTTAAATTTGACTCTCATATAACGGCTACTATTTGTAAGGCCAGGGGTATTCTTGGGTTTATTAAGCGCTTGTCGAAAGAATTTGATGATTCATATACAACGAAGATTTTGTACATTTCTCTCGTCCGTCCTATACTCGATTACGGATCCTGTGTGTGGTGGAGCCATCAAGATAGACTTGAATCTGTGCAAAGCAGTTTTTATTGTTTGCTCTTCGTGGTTTAAGCTGGAATCCTGAGGTCCGTTTACCATCGTACTCTAGTAGACTACTTTTGATTAACGTTCCCTCTCTTATTAACCGTAGAGTTATGCTTGGAGTAATTTTATACATAGATTGATTAATGGTGAAATCGAGTCATTTGAGTTGGTTGGTCAAATTATACTCAATGTTCCCATTAGGCCGAATCGCAATTTTATACCCATATCACTAAATCGTGGTACCACTAACTATGCTTTGCATGAATCGTTTCGTGTTCTTTGTGCTGATTACAATAAACTCTATCCAGTAATCAACTCGGAAGCTTCTCTTCCTGCTTTAAAAACAACTATTTGAACATAATTAGCCCGCAGTTGACATTACTTTACATTCTTCCTTCGCGATTTCATGTCAAACGTTAGTGTCTCTGCCTCTCGGTCGGTTGGGCTACTATTTTTGGCTTGGTATCGCATGAAACTTGAACACTTGAACGTACTGCGCATTGTACGTCAACGTCCATAGTAAAAACAAATAAAAACTCCCCAACTTACATGGGCCAACCATTGACCAGCTCCATAAGCACACAATGCCGATTAAAATCAATGGGCTTGGGCACAGGAAATCCTCTATCGTACAAGGCGGACATGTAGGCAAACTCTCGTGTAGCTGATATACGCGATAAATACAACCAGGAGGCCTTGTGTCTGCGTCCATGATAATCACGCTTCGATTTCACATTTCTGAAACAGGTGCGGCCCAAACGATGCAATTTCAGGCAAATGGGTGTTTCCTCCTCATCGGCCACCACATAAATATTGGACTCTTTGCCTATGCCAATTTGATTGCCAAAAGAACTGACAGAACCACGTAGAGTAAGGGATTTAAGAGCCAAATAATCATAACCGGTGTTGGTCAGGCGGTAGCCATCATCTGAAATGTTATAAGGGAAACCATTAGTGGGCCAATATGTATGGCAAAGATTAGGCTCTTACACTTCTTGCCGCGCTCATAGGACAGCAGCTTATGTTTGCAAAGCTCTTTGAGCAGCTTGTGGACTCCACCCGTTTTTAGATTGGCTATGGCAGCAGCCAAAGGACCTGGCACCAATTCATGATTCTTCATGCCCATCTCTATGGCAGTTAGAACACGAAAATCCTCTTTGGTGAGGTAACGCAGCACGGTTACATTTAATTTGCCCATTTTTTTAGAGGTAATTGTTAATAATAATATGTTTTACGCATTTATTTTGTTATTCTGCTAAATGATACACGTGCATATCAATCGATAACCATTTATCGATAGCATAACAGCTAGTCAGTGCTGACAAACAAAAAGTAGCTAAATCGATGTTAGTAGCTAAATATGATATTATTTCAAAGTTAGTTTATTTGGATATTTATTACAACAAATTCTTTAAATTCTTTTTTGTATTTCAAATTTATGAGTCATGCTTGGACTCAAACTCCGTCGTAAATATGTTCCAAAATGAAAAATCTGCCTCTTCCTCTTCGATGGAAATTTTCAAAATGGGATGCTGCCACTCTTTCAAAGCCTACAAAAAGAAACTGTTGTGTGATTTGAGAAAACCAAATCCAAGATAATAAATACTCACCCAATCCCATTTCCTAGGCACATTATTACAAATATGCAAACTTAAGGCCTCTTTACGACCCTGCAGCACCTTCTTCATTCTCTCCTTATCAAAAACCGATTGTTCGTATTTTTGAAGAAACACCTTCAAAACTTTAAGATGTGACAACTTGGCAATAATGTCACACAGTACGTCGAAAGAAAAAATATATGTATTCATTTGGAGGTAGATAATCTCTAGGTGAGGCAAACATGTCAGGGTTGTTCCCAAACCCCTAGGTATTTCAAAATCGATAGTGCGAAGGACTTTAATTGTTCGTAGATTCGGTAGTTCTAACAACTTTTTAGTTGTGATTTTTCTATAATCGAAAAATGCAGCCGTGACCACATCCCGACCACGTATTCTGGCAATTTCGTCCACAAAGAAATTCTCATCAGAAGGTAACCATAGCTTACGCAACTTGGGCAATCCAATGAGTATTTGTCTTATCTCAAGTTGGCTGATAACGCATGGGTTCCATTTTAATTCCGTCAGTTGTTTTAGTTTCAGTATATTTTCCAAAATGATAGTACCGTATCCATAGTATTGTCTTCCAAGGTTTAGTTTCTTTAGATTTGTAAGCTTGTCACATATAACTTTAATGTGATCAATCTGTTCAGGACGAATCGAAGACACGTCAAGTTCTTGCAACTGCGTCAAATTGCCAAATAATAATCTAAAACAGTTGCCGTGGAGGGTGAGCCGGATTAAGAAAGGAAAATTAATCTTCAAGATGTCTTCGTCACCGTCGTTTTCAACTGAACAGTTTAGTTCCTGGCAATTGGGAAAACGGTGGAAACGACATCTTTGTATTGGCACGAAATTGCTTAGGTTCAGAACTTTGCAAGTGGGTTTGATGCACTGCAAATAGTCCTTTAATTTTTTGCGTTTCTTGATCCACGAACCAGATTTGTCATTCAATTTGTGTACCTTTGAATACCGCCAGGCAAGACCCACAGCTAAATGCAGGCGAGTTCCATAGTTTGTGGCCGACCGAAGTTTTACTTGAGACTCCACATCCAAATATTCGACAATTTTCCTAAGTGGGATTAAAGTATGATTAATACAAAATAAAGCAGGGCAAAAGCTTAAGATAACCACTTACACCAGGCAATCATCGCTGAGATTATAAATGGTTGTCATCTTATATATTAAATTTAAATGCAAAATTCAGTGGAGCCAATGCCGGTCAGTGATTTTTACGTATTAGCGCAGTCGATTAATGCTATGTTTACACTACTCTGAGTTTAGTTATCGATATCGTCATCAAAGCAAGAAATCAGAATATGTGTTCAGCCAAGTTTTGATTTGGCAAGAAATTTAATGAAATCAAAATAAAAACAAGTAAGAGTGTTGCGGTCGAGTGCCCCGACAGCAAAATACCCTGTTCCAGGTAATGTGGTTCCTATAGCTTTGAACTCCTTTTTATTTTAAAATTTATTTGAATATTGGGGAGGCGCACTTGCATATCTTCGGTGTTTTTGCTCGGAAGAAATAATTTTAGGTTCAAACTTAGAAATTTTAGCTCTGACAGTTTTTCGCGGTTAGAAGTAGAAGCAGGAGGAATTTGCCAAATCTGAAGCAAACTTGATTTGGGTACGATATACACCTACATACATGCAAAATATTGTGGCTCTACCTCTTATAGTCTCTGAGATCAACGCGTTCATACAGAGAGAGACAGTTTTTCGCTGCTAAAAGATGGAGGAGGTGGAATTTTCCAAATCTGAAACCAACTTGATCTGGGTACAGTATACACCTTCAAACATGCAAAAGTTGGTGGCTCCACCTCCTATAGTCTGTGAGATCCAAGCGTTTATAGAGAGAGAAAGACAGTTTTTCGCTGATAAAAGATGGAGGAGGAGGAATTTTCCAAATCTAAAACAAACTCGATGTGGGTACAGTATACACCCACATACATGCCAAAAATTGTGGCTCTATCTGTTACAGTCGCTGAGATCGACGCGTTCATACAGACAGACAGACGGACGGACGGACAGACGGACATGGCTAAATCGACTCGGCTGTTGATGCTGATCAAGAATATATATACTTTATGGGGTCGGAGGTGCTTCTTTCTGGCTGTTACATACATTTGCACAACTTCATGATCCCCTTTTTCTCATTTTTAATGAGAACAGGGTATAATGAATGCAACCAACTAATTTGGAATCATTCTTTTCAATGTGAACACCAGTACTTATTTGGGGTCATGAGTCCCGGAGGGTGGCACCTTTGTGACAACAATTAATTGAACATTTAAACAGACAACGAATTTTCGTGAGCACATTTCATCTGGCGAAAGAGTAGCAGTGACACTGTGCTATTTGGCTTTAGGATCGAGCTTGACATTCCTCTCATACGCACTTAAAATGTCAAAGGCAGCGATAAATTTAATGAAGCACTGCAGACTTGTAATTGGAGGAGTTGTAGCTAGTATCTTAAAGATCCACCATAACCTTATAATCTTAAACAGATTCTCCACTCCTTCAATTTGTTCAAATTCTTCCAATCGACTTGAATTGACTCATCTTCGAATTTACGCAAATCGGACGCTATATAGTCACCGAATTTATACAGGGCACCCGACATTGACTTCATTAACACCTGTTTCTGTATATTATCCGGCGCAGGCACAGCGCTGTGACATGCAATTTCTGTGACGCCAATGTAAGCGCTTTGGTTACAGTGCAACACAAACAGCACGGTCACAGTGTGTCCCAATGTAAACTTATCCTTAGTCACTTCACGTGACCATAATTAATTAATACACAAAACCCATGCCTTCTGGGAGAATAATAAATTTCAACAAATTAAACGACAATAAGTGAATGAAGCTGCGAACTACCGCGGAATCTCCTGCATAAACGCAGTTTCAAAAATATTTGCATCGGTGCTACTCACTCGTCTTGAGCGATGGGTAATCAAACACAGCAAGCTAAGCGAGTTTCAAATTTGATTCAGAGACTACTTAACTGTGGATAGCACAGTCGTACTCACAAACATAGCATCCTCGTTTCTGGCCGCAAAGAAAAATCTATACCTTTGTTTCGTGGAGCTGCTGCCTTTGTTACATTCAACACAAGAAGTCTCATATATAATATAAATAAAGCAATATGTGTGTGTCCTTATATTTTTATTGGCTGTACAATAGACTGGCCCTTAAAAATAGTTAACTACTTAAAATACTATGGGGACTAACTGTCAACACGGATAAAAAAAAAATCCTCCCAATAAGAGACAATAGAGGCCGGATCTGTAAAGAAAAAATCTGTTACCTGAACACATGTGAAATCGAACGAGTCAAATTGTTTACATACTTGGGAGTGACCATCACGTCCAACATGTACTTTAAAACTCATCTTCAGCTGAAACTTCGGGATGCGATGAAGGCTCTCAACTGTACATGGAATACGCTGCTGGGAAAACAAAACGTACTACGAAGTGTGAAATATAGAATGTATGAAGCCACTGCCCGGTCAATCATGCTATATGCTGCACAGGTTTGGGGTTTTCTTAAATATGACGAAACAACAATTAATAATACTCTCAAGAAGAGTCATTTTTACTTAATTGTGAATATAGCGTTTATTTTTCATCCGATTTTGATGACCAAGGGCAAAAAATGTTCGCAAGAGATTACCCCAACCTGATATCTGAAATATCTGAAACGTGAGCAATTTTGATACAACTGTGGTTTGTTTTAGAAATAATTTGATTATCTTTAATTATAGCCTGTTCTCATCAAAAATGAGCAAAAGGGTATCATGAAGTTGTGCAAATGTATGTAACAGCCAGAAGGAAGCACCTCCGACCCCATAAAGTATATATATTCTTGATCAGCATCAACAGCCGAGTCGATTTAGCCATGTCCGTCTGTCCGTCTGTCTGTCTGTATGAACGCGTCGATCTCAGAGACTGAAACAGATAGAGCCACAATTTTTGGCATGTATGTAGGTGTATACTATACCCACATCGAGTTTGTTTCAGATTTGGAAAATTCCTCCTCCTCCATCGTTAAACAGCGAAAAACTGTCTTTTTCTCTGTATAAACGCGTGGATCTCACAGACTATAAGAGGTGGAGCCACAAATTTTTCCATGTATGTAGGTGAATACTGTACCCACATCGAGTTGGTTTCAGATTTGAAAAATTCCACCTCCTCCATCTTTTAGCAGCGAAAAACTGTCTCTCTCTCAGTATGAACGCATTGATCTCAGAGACTATAAGAGACAGAGCCACAAATTTTTGCACGTATGTAGGTGTATACTGTACCCAGAGCAAGTTTGCTCGAGATTTGGCAAATTCCTCCTCCTCCTTCTTCTAACCGCGAAAAACTGTCAGAGCTACAATTTTTAAGCTTGAGCCGAGTGACTAAATATATATTCAGTTAGGCCCATTATCTGTCTGTTCTGTATACCATAAATAAGATCCGAGCAAAAACACCGAAGATATGCAAGTGCGCCTCCCCATCAAATAAATTTTAAAATAAAAGGAATTCAAAGCTATAGGAACCACATTACTCGGAACAGGATATTTTGCTGTCGGCGCACTCGACCGCAACACTCTGACTTGTTTTTGTTTTAGTTTATACATATCAGTTGACTAAAACCAGAGAAAATGGCATTTTAGTAAACCTACCTTTTTTCAAAACACTAAAAATGAAAATTTAGCGATATCTCAAAAACCGTTCTACTTTTGACATATCTGAGAGCAGATTTGAATTCAGCGTGAAATTTTACATAAGGATCAATTGGTAAAAGTGCCGGGTATAAAAACTTTTGAAATTTTGTGACATAGTGTAATTATTATAGTCTACAAGGCGGTATCCACGGCTCGCGAAAAATCTCTCGTGAAAAAGTTAATATTTCGCAGATTCCTTACAGAGTCTGCCAAGTCGCTGCTATTAACACAATAACACAGTTTTTTCTATCGATAAACGATTCAAGGTAACCTTGCGCTGCTTTGGCGCTGTAAAAAAAAAAAACAGTTCGTAAACAAATCAAAATAATTTAATAAAATTTAAATAAAGATATATCAATGATGGTTACACGGTGAGTACAGAAGTACATATACGCCTGTAAGACACACGACATTCTCTCGGCCACTGCTGTGCTTGGCGTGCGTCCTTTTTTCTTAAACGAGGTCAACTTTGTCAGAAAATACATAGCAATTATCTGTGCATAACTTTCAAATAGATATACCGACTCCGTTTCAACATCAAAATCAGCCGAAGACTTCGCAGCTACCACATCATCGTCAAAGTCAACCAACGAATCTGGGAGGGATAACTCACATTTCGAGACGGGTGTGCTTGGTTCACTTACACTAGTGGGCATAATTATTTTGACCAAAAATAATTCATAAACAAACCACAAAAAATTAAAATTTTCATGCAAATCGGCCATTCTTTGCAGATCGATCACGTACCTATATCTTATAAAACGAAGAAAGTATGAACTACAATTTACAGATAAAACTAAGTACTATAACTTGACAAATCAAATTTTTTAAAAATAGCTCGTTTCTAAGACATAGAATCCAGGGAAAATGGGCAAAAAGGGTCTTTTTGCATTTTTATGTCCATTTTACAGTTAATCCATTAAAGATATGCAATTTCTCAAGCCAGATTCGGGTTCAGCGTGAAAAACTTGTCTAGAACCAATCATTGTTTTAGCATTTCAGGTCCTGTGCTGAGAATAAATCCATTTTGAAATCTTGTCAAAATACTTATGCCAACCCCCATTTGCACGTTTTGATTTTTATTTTCTAACCTAAGCAGCCGATTGTGTACTACTTATGTGCTATTGAAAGCTTACTTTTATACCATTATACGATATAAATTTCAAAATTTTAGGATTTTTGTTTAAAAGATATAATGGTTTATTTATGAATTATTTTTGGTCAAAATAATTATGCCCACTAGTGTATATCGTGATCCGAAGAACGAGTTCAGCAAGGAATAGGACATAAGTATTTAATTTATTTAAGCTCACTTCATTAACTTTCTTCCGGACATTGCGCGTCAAACTCCCAATCAACGGCACTTGGTTCATTTAGTAAAGTTGACTCCAATGGATAGCCACCAGCGCTACCCGTCTTGAAGCGCTTCGTAGCCGACATTTTGGTGTGGTACCGGTTGCTGTTTTCAGCGCTACCCATGCTTGAATTCCATCACTTTTAATAAATATATTTCTTTAAAATGAATATTTCAATATGTAGCTGCATTACTTACCGCTTTTGCCAAGCTCTTCACTAATGCTCAACCAGGCCGCGTTGACTGCGTTGGAGTCTGAGTTCTTTTTGTTCGCCAAGTCCCACAAGTCGCTCTTTATTTTTACGGCGTTTATTAATTTCAGCTTGTCAAGTCTTGAAAATGTCATTAGGTGACGTTTTCTGCCGGTCTCATTTTTAATTTGTTTTTGTGGTTGTCTTGCTCGCACAAATTAAAATCGAAACCTATTTTCGTTGCGTCGCCACAAAAGAGGTGTTAACAGCACTTAAAGTACCTTTTTTTTTTTAAAAAAATAATTTTAAAAAAATTTATTTATATATTGAAAGAAAAGAAAAAAAAAACCAAAAAAAAAAATAACAAGTTTTTTTTTTTATTTTTTTTTTTTTTTTTCCCTTGCGGCCATGTTCCCCCCCTATCGTTTTCACATTAATTTTTTTTTTTTTTTTTTTGGATATAAAAACTTTAAAAAAAAAAATAAATTAAATTTTTTTTTTTTTTTTTTTTTTTATTTTTTTTTTTTTTTTGTCACAGTCGATGTCACTTCTATCAACTCTCATCTCTAACATCGATAACTGGTCGATAACCTTAGCATGCGTTTAGTTTTTTTTGTTTATAATTAGAACTTTAAAGTAATTCCCTAAGAATGCCCCCCAAAAAGGATGCCAAAGGAGGCAAGGACGCTGGCAAAGGTGGCAAGAAACCAGCTGCAACGGAGGACAAAGGTAAATGGCTATACTGCTAACTCAAACCCACTCTTTTTTAATACCCTTTCCCCACAGCTGGAGCCGGCAAGGAGAAGAAAGGCGGAAATGCGGTCAAGGTGCGGCATATACTATGCGAAAAGCAGGGTAAAATAATGGAGGCAATGGAAAAGCTAAAGGCGGGACAAAAATTCCCCGAAGTGGCTGCCGCCTACAGCGAGGACAAGGCGCGTTCAGGTGGAGATTTGGGTTGGCAAATACGTGGAGCCATGGTGGGACCATTCCAGGATGCAGCCTTTGCATTGCCCATATCGACGGTAAACAATGCGGTGTACACAGACCCGCCCGTTAAAACGAAATTTGGATATCATATTATAATGGTGGAGGGAAAGAAATAAAAAACCAAATTTTATTGGAAAAAAAAATTTACATGGTTTGAGAAGATTTAGTTTCACTTTTTGCCCGCATCCTCTTTGAGGCCCACAGTGCGATTGAACACTAGGTGTGGAGAGTGGGTGTCGGGATCCACCGAGAAGAAACCAATGCGTTCAAATTGAAACTTTTCATAGACTTTGGCAGAAGACAAGACACGATCCGCATAGGCTTGGACAATGTTAATGGACTGCTCACTGATGTCACTGAGAAAACCAAGAGGCACCTCATTCGGATCTTCGGGATTTTTGTGCTTGAACAGTTGCTCATACAGACGCACTTCTAGGACAAGGGGCTGGGACACCCATTGAATAAAAGCTTTGGGTTTCTCCGCCTGCTCAGCAGATTGACATGAGCAAATGAGTTCCAAAACTTCACCCGTTGAGGGATCTTTGATAATCTCCTCCAAAGTGATGACCAGACCAGCATGACGCAAACCCACCGATTGTAGAGGCGAAAGACGTCTATAACCCTTTTCGGGCTGCAATTTGAAATCTCCACGTTCAATATAAATGATTTTGTCCAAAAGGATTTTATGATGGGACGATTGGGGGTGTTGGGGAAAGTCAGGCACTTCCAAACTGATGGCAGAGGCATGAGGAAAGTTTTTCAGGGTGACTTTGAGAGGTTCCAAAACCACCAAACGTCTGGGAGCTGTAAGATTGAGCACATCACGCACTGAGGCTTCCAGCATGGCAGGATCCACCGACATTTGGGCCCCGGTGACACCCATTTGAGCACAGAAATTGTTAATGGCCTCTGCAGGAAAACCACGTCGCCTTAAAGCCGTCAAGGTAAACAGTCTGGGATCATCCCAATCGTTAACAATCTTTTCCGTAATCAGTTTGCCAATTTTACGCTTGGATACCAAAGCATAGTTCATATTCAGTCTTCCATACTCCCATTGCACAGGACAATAAATATCCAAAGCATTACACAGCCAATAGTAAGAGGAGCGTCGGGATTGGAACTCCTTGGTGCACAGCGAGTGGGTGATTTGTTCTATAGAATCGCACAGGCAATGGGTATAATCATAGGTAGGATATATACACCAGGTAGAGCCAGTGCGATGATGGGGTATAAACTTGATGCGATAGGCCACCGGATCCACTTTGCCCTCCTCCAAAGTCAGCTTGAGACGCAGAGTGGCTGCTCCTTCCTCAATTTTACCCCGCTTCATGTCTTCAAACAGCTGCAAGGACTCCTCCAAAGGTCTCTCACGCCAAGGGCTGGGTGGTGGATTAAATCCCTTAAGTTCTTCCGCCTTTTGATGGCAAACATAGGCCAATCCCTTCTTAATCAAAGTCTTTGCCCATTCATACAGCTGTTGGAAGTTGTCCGAGGAGTAGGTTATCTTATAAGGTTTGTAACCCAACCATTCTACCATCTCTTTAATGGCCACAAAGAATTTCTCCTCTTCCTTTTCCGGATTAGTGTCATCGTAGCGCAAATAGCACTCTCCCTTTTGGGCAGCTGCATAGCCAAAGTTAATATTAATTGCCTTGGCATGTCCTATATGCAGTATCCCATTGGGTTCGGGTGGAAAACGTGTATGCACCTTCCCCCCCGTCTTTTGAAGATGCTCTTTCATTAGTCTCTCCGTATTGGGGGTAACCACATACCCATCAGTCTTATAATTCTCACCCGGCTGATGGAAATGTACTTTGGTTTTCATCAATTCTGCTATTGTACTCGCCCCTTCCGTAGAGCTTTCCTCTTTTAGCTTAACTTCTGTTTTGGTTTTCGCCACACTTGGTTTACTCTGCGGCTTCAAATCTGCCTCCGTCTTGGCTCCCAGTAAATCAAATATTTCCACATCTATGGCCGCCTTCACCGACTTGGCATCTGCCCATTTAAGCTCGCTTCTCACATCCTGTAGTATCTTAAAAGAGTTGAAATGATAACGTTGCTCCAGTAAGGCCTCTTTATAACTCTTCTTAATCTTCTCCTGCACCACACGTTCAATTTCTTCGGGCGTAACCACCACTCCCACCCCACACTCTTTCTCCATTTCTTTGACATCTATCTCTGCCTTTAGCTTTTGTCCACCTCTCATTAAATACTCCAAGGCCGCATCCACACGTTGTGTATTGTCCAATTTACGCTCCACTATGTAGCGTACTATTAGAGGCAACCTTTCTACAATTTGCGGCTTTAGTTTGCTAGCCATGTGGTAGATCAGCATTCCCACGCCTTCGGCCAACGGAGCACCGGCCACACTTGACTCGGCCAGAGCCAGTTGTAAGTTTTTCGTCACATTTGCATTCTTGAGCGTTTCCTTGGCCTTCTGCTCGCTCATGCCCAGCTGCTGGAACTTGGCTATCAAATCCTCGCCTGCCATGGTCCTGGTATAGAAAAAACACAAAGAGTTTTAGCTGCTGCTGACGAAATCTCTGACAAAATTTATCGATAGTTGTGAAAGTGTGCGACTTGTTAGAGATGAGCGTTGGTTTAACAAAATGTGGTAGCAACAAGTGGTCGCTGTGACTTGGTCACAGTAGCAGCTATTTTCCCACCAGATATAGCTATTTGCTACAACTGCGTTTACACTTGTCATATATCTGTCGTTATCGTAGCAATTTCATATACAAAAGATCTTAAATTTGATGTTTCACTAATTTAACATGCTCCCCCGACATCAAATCGTAATCCATTTGCACGTAAAATTGCTAAGATACTATATGAGCCGTGTGCGGTGGAACTAAATGACAATTGTCAAAATTCTCTAGAGGAAAGGTACTGTTATCAAATTAAAACCTGTTCAATTTCATCAATGAAGGCTTCATTTTCTAGCTATTTCGGTAGTGCAGCAATACTGATACAACAAACTGGAATTGGAGCTCTTTTTTAAATGAATTTTAAAAGTGTCACAATATTTAGCTAAAACACCTTTCGAACACTATACCATCTGTACTTATCCAAAAATCGATATGACATTTGAACCATATACACCTCATAAAACCTCAGTTTTAGTAAATCCCGATTTGAAATGTTTTAATTTTTGGTGGTTTTTAAATACACTCGTTCGGAATTTAGATTATATTCAAGGTTTTCAAATTGCTTCGTTAATTTATGCTTAAATTCATACGGATATTTTCAAACAAATGTATTCGACTGAAAAATAGCTGCAGAAAATCATTTTTTTGCGAAAATGGGACTCCCAAATATCGGTATTAAAATTATTTGTGATTAACGATTTAAGCTAAGTTCACACAGGCAATTTTTTTTAGTAAATTACTAGATTTTTTATCGATTTCAACAGTTCCACCAATAAAAGCAGTTGCTGTGTTGTGTGTGGGCGGAGAGTGTTATGTGCTGCAAATATGAACCAAAATTATTCAAATCTTTTCTTTATTTATCGCCACTTGAAGATGAGAGTTGGGAAGACGACGTCAGGGCTGCGGACTGGTATTTCTGGAGTTGAGCGGCTTTGACCTAGGAGAAAGAAAAAAGGAAATATAATCAATTCTATTTGTGAAGTGCCTGCTTTTCGATTCGGTAAGGAGCAAAACTGTAGTGCTAGGATAAATAAAGCAAATCGATCCTAGGGCCAATTTGGAGCAAGTTACCCCCAAGATTGGAAGAAGCAACAGCTTTGGATTGGCACCTGAAGAGAAGCCACCAGAGAAATCATCTTTTCGCGTCAGGAAAATTGGTCACCCACCTCTGGGTGGCCTTAGGTTTTTATACCCCTCATTAGAAAACCGTTAAGAAGACAGAGGACAAGCTTCTAATTTAATCTTTTATTTTAAGTGTTTATTTAAATGTCTTTTGCGTGACCATACATATTTTTCATGTTAGGTTTAAATATTAATGTATATTATTTGTCGTGTATTCGTCCCAGCGGTACCCTGTTTAGGAGAGCGAAGATATGTGCATAGTCGTTAGGGTGTTATTTGAAAAAATATATAAATGAAGTGTTATTAGAAATATGTTAGAGTAAATTTGTCATAGGGGGTGAGATGGCAGCCGAAAATTAGTCTTTGAGAAGCTAGGGGGTTGTCCGAAATGATGAAAGTGAACCAATGGTTAGGGTAGGTATGTATGTTCTGGCAAATAGTCCGCCTGTTTTTGCCATGTTTTTGTTTTGTTTTGTGAGCCGAGACTGGCGATCGAGGTCTTACTTATCCCTGAGTCAAGAGGGTTTAAAATGCATGATCAATAATTCCATTCTTTGTTATAGAATATTGAACTGCAGTACAATTTTAACTCAGCGATTTAATGCGAAAATCGGGAGAGAAGGAGTTTTTGGGTCGACAGTCGGACGATTTAGCCTTCATGAAACAACCTCCGGTAACGGAGAGAGGCTAATAGACTTTGGTGCAAGCCGGAACATGGTCATAAGTAGTACCAGACTTGAACACCTCGGCATCCATAAGGCGACCTGGAAGTCCCCTGATCAACGAACACGAAATCAGATTGATCACGTTGTGATCGACGGAAGGCACTCATCGAGTGTACTAGACGTGCGTGCGATTCGAGGAGCCAACATAGACTCGGATCATTGCCTGGTTGCAGCCAAGGTACGCACGCGGCTCAGTGTGCCTCACGCTCTGGCACACGTCGAAAGCTAACTGTCGAGAAGCTGCAAGCCGAGTCCACTCGAAGGCGGACTTGGTACGTTGAGGAGTACCGACGCGCTACTGCAGAGAAAGACGCAGCCTACAGGAGAACTCTGCAGTCGGGAGCAACGCGGGCTGTTAAAGAGCGCCTCTTTAGAAGGACGGCGTAAGTTAAAGTCGGCTCTTACCGACATCGATATACCCGTTACTCATGAAAAACTGTGTTTAACAGTGTTCTGTTCCTTAGTGTGACCATCCAAAAGTATGCAACATTTTTTAGGGTGGGAGGGTGGTAGGTGGGGGGCCTGTGGTTCACTTTTGGCTCATAACTTGAGAACCGTTCATCCGATCTTTATCATTTCTTTGGCAAATCATTTTGCTAATTACTAACTATCCCTAGAAGGTACGAATTGTCTATCTTTAAAACTGTAGGAGATATACCGTTTTTCCAAATTGCGGGGGCGGGGGGGCGGCCAAAATTTGAAACAAACTTGATCTGCGTGCAGATAAAAAAGCAGTTGTCCCATACTGTCAAACCTCTATCTCTTACCATTTTTGAATCTATGTTCATACAGACAGACGGCAGACGGACGACGGACAACGGACAGACGACGGACGGACAAGTCTATATCGTCTCGGCTGTTGATGCTGATCAAGAATATATATTTATATGGTCGGAAATGATTCCTTCTGCCTGTTACATACATTTGCACGACTTTAGTATACCCTTTTTACTCTACGAGTAACGGGTATAAAAAGAACGATCAGGAAAGGCGCATGCGCGAGGAAGTTGAGATGTTATTCGGCATGAGTGAGACTCGAAAATCTTACCAAAAGATTAAGCAATTAACAGAAGGTTTTAAGCCCAGAGTTGCACAATGCAAAGACGAACACGGGAATCTGGTCACCGATCCGCAAGTGGCGCTTAACAAATGGAGAAGCTACTTCTCCAACCTACTGGGAGGCGATGACGAACATGATGCCACCTCTACAGAAGAAGCGATGCCACCATTCGACAACATAGAGATAGACCCGCCGACCCAACAGAAAGTCTGCTTAGCCATACAAAGGCTAAAGAACAACAAATCACCAGGCGCGGAATTGTTCAAGGCTGGAGGGGAGAATTGATAAGGTGCATGCACCAACTTCTTTGCCGTATATGGGTTGACGAAAGCATGCCCGACGATTGGAATCTAAGTGGAATCTAAAAAAGGGGACTCTGCAGTCTGCTCCAACGGGCTCAGTATGAAGTTCAAGAAGAACAAAATTAGCCCTTTACAAGTCGCTTATCATCCCAGTCCTGCAAAACGGCGCAGAAGCATGGGCAATATCATCAGTGGATGAGGCGGCGATTGGCGTTTTCAAGCGAAAAATTCTTCGCAGAATTTATGGACCTTTGAAAGTTGGCGAGGATTTTCACATCCGAATGAATGACGAACTGTATGAGCTCTATAGGGATACTAGTCTGGTCAAGAGTAAAAAGCAACAGCGGCTGCGCTGGCTGGGACATATTACCCGTATGGATGAACAAGCTCCAACAAAAATGGTCTACAAGAGGAATGCGAACTGGGACATGGCAAGGTGGGACGACCAGGTGCGGAAAGACATTTTTAAGCTTGGCGTGAAAAACTGGTGCCAGCTCGAACGGAGCAGAAGCGACTGGCGAACATTGGTTGCAGCGGCCGAGACCGTCGAACGGTTGTGATGCAAGCATCGGGCCAATAAAGAAGATGAAATAAAATTTGTATGCATGAAGCCCGAAAACTAGCTATATCGTAGTGTTCCATACACTTCTAAATCCATACTAACCCCCTGCCACTGAGCTAAAATCTACTCCAAACATGCAACTATGATACAACTAACACGGTGTGTCGGGCTTCCTAGCATTGTGAGCTGAGAGCTTTTTCGCAAACACATTGAAGACCTGCAAACTGCGTTGTTAGCTGCAACAGAGAGCGAGCTTAGACCTTGCCAAATCTTTTTCGTTGTACATGCATGAGCCTGAGCGCCTGGCACACAATTTCGTATGTGTGTAGAAAAAAGCAATGCTGAAACGACAAAAACAACAAAGCGATCTGTGAAAATAAAACCCACCCCTTAAAAATCCCGTGGGGAAAACAAATATGAATGCGCTCACACAATCTTCTTTTTCAAATGTCAACTACGCACTGAAATTTGGTGGACCGAGCTGAGACCGCACTCAGAGAGTATCATACCTGTCCTAGTTGTATCATGTATCATGCATGCAGCGCAGCTGCTCCTATTTATGGCACTTTTGAATTCGATAGCATATCGATCAAAAAATCTAGCTCGATAGTGAAAAATTGTTGATTGTTGGAACAGTGACTTGATCATCCACCACGGATCTCTTATGGTTAAATATTCTGAAGTAGGCAACTATTTTTTCCACGAATTTGTTCGTCGAACAAAAATACGTTTGCCCACTAACCAGGCGAACATTTCTCACGAACATCATTTTCCTCAAAAATCACAACGAGTTAACATGAAAATATGGCAGCGAAAAATAACACAATCATGGCCTAGATGGCGATACAAATTAGTTTAAATCATTATTTCATCATTTTGGGAGCATTCAATAAATTCCAGCAACAATCATTGCTCATTTGGGCACGTGTTCACTCTACAAATATTTTTGACAAATGATGTTCGTGCAAATGTTCGCATCCATTGACGAACATGTTCGCACGAACACTCGCAAGATAGAAACATTTCAATTCTTTGCGAACAAAACGTCGAAGTGCAAAAAACTGTCACGAACGACCTCCACTAACGTCGAACATTTTGACGAGCTGAACAAATTCGTCGAACAAATTAATTCGTGTGGAAGGCTTGCTTTATAGCTTAAAATTTGATGGGATCCAAAAACTTAAAAAACATTTTATAAAAAAATTGTTTATCCTTTACTTTGTGATACAAATATTAGCCGATGAAATCGCGGTTTGCTATAAATATTCATAGCATACTTGAAGATCTTTAATATGATCTTTTTATATATTTACTTGTCTATTTCCTTTCTTAAGCTAAGGAACTGCCAAAACAAAAAATTTTAATAAAAAAAAGCAAATACTCCTGAAGTTTTCATATACTTAAATATAAAATAGCATGACTAAACTTCCCTTCAGCTTAAAAACATTACCTATGACCGTGTTTGAACATATTTTTGAACAAAACAGTTTTTCTTATAAAAAATTTTCCACGAACTATGGAGAAGTAGATATCGGAGTCAGATATCGCAGTGTCATAAAATATGCCAAACTGTGACTAGCTCCAAACTTAAATTCGCGTAGAAACAACAGACGGAATTTAAAATTAAATAGACGTAAAGTCAAAAAAAATATAATTCTTCTTAATTTTTAATGTTTAGTTTCATAGCGTCTGATATTTGTAGGGCATTTGTCATGATATTGTTTTTGTGTATAACGGTATAAGTTATTTTTGTTAGTGAGTTTGGCTGGCTCTAGGTCCGCAAAGGGATGTAACTGTTTCGGACCAAGAGCCAGCCAAACTCACTAATTAAATATTAGAAAAATCGCCAGATAAATTACAAAATAAGTTATTTTAAATAACTCCCAAAACTTTTGACACCAAAGACCTTTGTTTTGTAAGTTATTTTTATATGGAGTTTTTTGTTTTTACTTTACTAGTTTCATCATCACAGTGACTGGGTTCACTCAGTCACTGTTGCAGTGATGCCCAGTTAAACCGCTACTTTTGCTCATCTCTAATTACTTTCTCTTCAACTTCATTTCACACCAAAATTGCCTTTTTTACTTAAACAAATACAACTGCGTTTAGTATAAACAATAAGACTGTAAAGAGCAGCAGTAGGCTAGATACTCATTGTCGCTGCTCTCTTTTTCATTTTGCCGGCACCACACCCACACACAATCGAAAATTCTCTCCCTAATCCCTAGAGAATAAGCATGGAGATAACTTGGGAGATTAGTTTATGTGTGGGCATAGCCATTTTGGTACACATTCTAGTCTATGTATTCGTCATGGGCAAGCGTGCAAGAAGCATTGTGGGACGTCATGTGGTGGTTACCGGCGGCTCCAAGGGCATAGGCCTGCGTTTGGCTGTGGAATGTGCCATGAAGGGAGCCGATGTGACGGTCATAGCACGTGATGAAAAGATGTTGGGTGAGTTGGAAAACGAAACAAATGAATGTCGGAACTATTTTAACACTCTTCCTTCCCTTCAACAGGTGGTGCCGTGGCTTTAATGGAGGTATTACGCCAGCGTCCTGAACAAAAGTTTCAATATCGCAGCCTAGATATAGGAGGCGACTATGAAGAAGTGGCTCGAGTGCTGGGCGATATCGAGGAGAATGTGGGTCCAATTTATGCTTTGATCAATTGCGCTGGCATGGCCATTTGCGGTGTCTTTGAGGAGGTTTCCGTGGCGGATGCACACAAATTGATGAATGTCAACTATTTTGGCACTTACAATTGCACCCGCTATGTTTTGCCCAAAATGAAAAAGGCCGGTGAGGGTATTATAGTTATAACCTCGTCGCAGGCAGCCATGTTTGGTATCTACGGTTATGGACCGTATTCGGCCAGTAAATATGCTTTACGTGCCATGGCCGAGACCATAGCCATGGAGTCCAGGGAGCAGGGCGTCTCGGTAACACTAGCCTTACCCTGTGACACCAATACCCCTGGTTTTGAGGAGGAGGAGAAGTCCAAGCCGCGTGAAACGAAAATTATTTCAGGTGGTGGTGGTCTATTAGAGCCGGAAGTCATGGCCAAAGCCATACTCACAGATGCTTTGGTAGGTTGAATAGTAACAGCCAGAAAGTCACATTTTAACTCCTTTTTTGTTATTTTCTTTTTGTAGAAAGGAAACTTTATCTCCACTGTGGGCGTTGAGAGCTGGCTACACTGGCTGGTGGAGCTTTAATGCCCTGGGATGGTTTCTTTACAAATCTGTTGCATTCCTGTGTCATTGGACCCATGCGTTTGTTTGGCTATGGCCTGCACAAGTATTTCAATAGCGTCATCCGGAAATGCGCTCGCGAGGATCAATCTAAGAAGCAGCCAAAACATAATTGACTGTGCGAAGAGTGCTTTAAATCATGACTTGTGGACTTTAGTCCAATCCCCACTATTCCAAATCTTTAGCAGTATACGAGCACTTCATTTCCATTATTGTTGCATTTATCATTCATTTTATTATTGTATCTAATTGTATGGTGTTTCAGTTGAATAAATTTAAAAAATCGTTACGTTTTTATTGAAGTAAAATGTGTCAAAGCAATTACTTTAGTCACCAAAATCTACTGAGGATTAGAAAAGTTAACAATTTTCCTTACTTTCAAAACCCATTAGCAACAATGTTGCAGCAACAATGTTGCGCCAGCACATGAAATGAATCTAAGACAAATATCAACTAACAGAGAACTGTTATGTTATAAACAGAGCTCCCAAAAAATGCTCCCTTTTCACAGGCTGTCAGATAGAATACAGTCACTCTCAGACACTATGAAAAAGTGGAACGAATTGACATCTCAACTCTGACTATTCACAAAATGCTCTTTGCTCAATCAATGAGAGATTTTTCTAGCTTGCTTTGCTCATGTGTTTCCTTGAGACACTTTGCTGGCCAGATTTTTTCGAAAGTGTCTTCTAAGCATGTGTGTGTGCCTCAATTAAATATATGTGTGTATGCATGTATGTGTGCTTTTGTAGAAGGCAAAACAATACATCGACGCAGTTGATTGTTGTTAATTAGCCTATAATGGCATCAAGAATTATAAATTTTCCAGAGCCCTAAACTTTTACAAAATAAAAAGATGTACTGAAAGGTGATCAGAAAACTCAACAAAGTTACCACAACTGTATGTATGCCTTTGAAAAGGGCAAGTTAGCGTGGAACGTATAGTTCCGGAAACGTATATTTTTTAATAAAGTGTATTTTTTTTTTTAATTTTACAATACCTTAAATTCATCGCCTTGCAGCGAATGTGGTATAATATTATCTGACTCCCATGTTTAAAATTTTGAGGCGGTATGGACGGCTAAGCATCGGGAAGTGTTCGAATCATTTAATGAGGTCAAAGAGTACACCGGTATGCAAAAAATGCAAGGAAAATAAAAATTGCCATCGAGGCAAATAAACAAACAATAATTGCGTCTAACGTGAAAATTGTATCCACTGTCGGCAGGCCACTTTTACCATAAGCTTGCCCTGCAAATGGCTCCAATAGCCTGTTCAAAATGATCTGTCCATAAAAGACGATATAAAGGTTATGGTTAAACGCAAGCTCATATCGCTTAAAATTTTTTTGGCGACCGGACTGGAGAAATCAGTCTAAGAAATTAATTTGCAAATAATTAAATATACGTTGTTAAAGACTTAGATTGTCGTGAAACCGCTTGGGATGATCCAGCTACTTAATGCTTAAAAACAAGTATTTAAATAATAATACATCGAATATTGTATATTTTTAAACATATTTTAATCCTAGTAGGCCAAGGTGAGTGTGTAACACAACAACAAAAAGACACTTTGGCTCGGACACTTGGCTCGATTTGCTCAGTTGCTTATGCTCAGCTGCTGACACCCAAACGAAATTGTCCCCATCAAACTGTTATAGTCAGACAGCTCAGTGTGTTTCTCTCATCGATTACTATGAAACAGAAAACACTAGAAAATCAAAATCTAGTGTTCTGTTGAGAGAGTGAGCAACTCTGTTAAAGTTTTTCCTGTCATTTCGGTGAGCAGACAGCATAGAAAAATTTGGTTGACCATATTTTGCGAGCTCTGATTACTCAGTTTGATTAAAAATGTATGTGGTCGGAGATGATTCCTTCTATGCGTTGCACACTTCTGGGCAAAATTATAATACACTTTTCAAGTGTATAAAAAATTAAGTGAAATAATACACATGCCACACATTTTTCTAACAATAATAATCAGTGGCGTAGATAGCTTTTGCAATGGGGGTGATGAATTTCCAGAAATTTTTGTTTGGTTTTTTACTTTTATTTATTGTTATCGATACTAGGCCTTCTATCAGAAAATTAAAAAAAAAGAGTCTTTCGATAGACGAATCCTTTAAAAATTATAATTGGAACAAAATATCGGGTTTCATCTATGGTTTCTATTTAAAAGAATTTTGAAAAAAAAGTAGGTTTTGTTTGGCTTATATTTTAATAAAGTAAGTAAACCATATTTGATCAACTTATTTACGGAAAAACAATAATTAGTGAGTTTAGCTGACTCTGGGTCCGAAAAGTTGCGCTTGTTCACAACTCTAAACAACTTAGCCATTACACATCAAAAAGAGCTGGTTGCCTATACATTTTAACTTCATCATCCTCCTAGGAAACAATAGTTTTAGATTTAAGTTATGCAACATCTGCGATCATGACTATTTAGCCAAAAAACTTCAAATAAAAATTTGCCTGTGAGACCTAAGCTTGTAAAATGGGAATGGAGGTAAATTTATTGTTAAAGGCCTATACTCAGATGAGATAAATTTTTATATAGAAACAATTTCATATAAATAAAGATGCCTTTTCAAACATTCAGATTTCAAAGCTGTACAAAATTGTTTCTATTCATGTGAAATATCGTACCAAAATAAAAAAAATCTTATATGAGTATAGGCCTTAAAGCTCAATATGCAGAAAGACAGAAATTTCCTGTCGTCACATTACCCAAATAATTAGAAAACACCTTTGGCTTTGCTTTGATGCTCATGTGCTGTTAGAAAGCGTTTCTATCTATGTAAAATGCTGTGACGTCTGTCGTTCTGCGTACTGGACTTTAAGTCATCACAAAAGTGTTACTTTATTATTTGTTTGACATCGGATGAATAGCATAAATAATAGCAACAATAATTTATACTTTTATATAACCTGAATTTATCCAATTTCATTAAAAAAGGAAACAATTATGTAAATCACGTACCCTGGGATTGTTTTGCATAAAATTTCTTTATAAATCGCGATATATCGAAGGAAATTTTTAACAAGTTTCTGAGAGAAGGTAAATAAGTATTCCTTATCTTATTTTTAAATTATTTATTTTACAAAATTAGGTCAAGCTCATCTTCGATTTCGTCCCCTATAATTCCCATTTGAAACTCAATGGGGGGGGATTTGATCATCTTAATCACCCCCTATCTACGCCACTGATAATAATACTTTACTTGACCTTTTCTTCGTTAGCAAAAAGAATAAACTTTCCTATTGTATGACAAGTTATCGAGAGTACCATGTTCTCAAAACCTGACTTGATATTCTTGACAAATGACATTTATATAAAAATAAAATAAAATAACTTTCATTAAATATAGAGACTTTGGGGAATATTGACTACCCACTATTATATAGTGATTTTCGCTAACTATGACTGGGAAACTATATATGAAATACCGACTGTCGATCCCCAATTGGACCATCTGCATTATAATATCAGCCAACTGTTCAATAAATTCGTATCGTTAAGACAGAAAATCATCAAGACTTCTCTAAAGACTTGGTTTAACCATAATATCAAGGCAGCTATCTCGGACCAACACACTTGAAAGTAAGGCAAACTAACAACGCACACCAGGGAGCTGCCGATTATTGGAAACGAAGAGATGGTCCGTGAAATTACAACTGCAAATGTGCGCTTCGCAATAAGCCAAAATAAAAGTCAGAAAAGCCCCAGGGAAGATAGAGTTTCAGGGAGTTCCTGCTGCACGCTTCATACCTTTGTGGACAGCTTACGGAGGCTTTTAATCAAACGTTCAACAGCGGATGTGTTCCCAAAAGTTTTCAAAGAAACAATTATTTAACCCATTTTTAAGAAAGGAGACCTAACGATGCAGGAAACTAAAGAGAATGTCGTTTCTGAATACTCTGCTAAAGTAATATTAACGCGTCTAAACTATTTCCTTGAAGAACATAAGATACTAAGTGAAAACCCGTGTGGGTTCAGAAAAAGGATACTCCACAATAGACAGAGCATACTCGTACTAACGTCGATTTCCAGGGAGTTACTGAGGGCAAATAAAAAACTATCGGCGGTGCCACAGAAATCACTAGCGATTTTCGTACAAATGATTAGAGTTTATATTAAAACTGCTCGGTTTTATATGTGAGAAAGGCACCAAAGCGCACGCCTAATAGATCAGGTGGTGAATTTGAGCGATTTGGAATCGACTACTCAAATCTACTTGGCTTTGTATAGTCGGTTTCAATTCGCTTTATTTTGGCCAGCTGATCGAGTAGACGTGCTTTTTGAAGTGCCTCTTCGCATATTATATAAATTCAAGCAGTTTTTATCAGGGACCGTAACTGTTATAACTTTAAAAATAAAATTGAGACTTCACAGTTATTTCTTAACTTTAAAAATATAAATTTTTTTAACTGTTATTTTATAATTTTTATATAAAAGTTTTTTTATAACAGTTATTTTTACAAAAAATTGATTATAACTGTTATTTGTCAACGTTTATTTTTAAAATCACAAAATAACAGTTATTTTGCAACTTTTATTTTAAAGTTAAAAATAGAACGTTGAATTGCAATATTTGCGTAGTTATGCAAGCTATTGGGACATAAATTGCGTATGCACGTACGCTTTGAGTCCTACTACCACTCATGCCGATTTTATTTATAATCATTAATATTAAAAAATTTTTATATATTATAATATTTTTTTGGGTGAGCCACAACTCTTGAGCCAACCACAAACTGGGAACAACCGTCGTTTATAACTGAGCCGCCTCGTCGTGAGTCCCACTTTTTTACGGAATTTTGTTTTTATTTTTTTTACATCTTTAATGTTTTGATTAAAAAATAAAACTGAGAAACTGAAAGTGAGAAAGAGATAGACAGATAATACACAGCCAAAGTTTGACCCAGAGCTGCGTCATTTGAGATCAGTAATTGTGCGATTAAGAAGTGTAATTTTGTGTCCGCAGAAAAATGTCTAAAGAAAAGCCTGAAAATAGGTGCAGTGCGATGATGAGCTTACGAAACTATTAATCGATTTTGAAATGCCGGAAGTTTTGCCGTATTTGATAGGTAAGTTTTTTCATACATTGTATTTATTTACATACATATGTATGTATTTGTGTGCCGTGGTTTAATGTGGTTTTTGATGCTTAAAATAAAATATGGGTGTACAAATGTACATACATACATAAAGATAATTAAAAAGTGCAAATTTAAGTGCCTTATACGTTTTGGCCGCATTTTTTTAATAAAATACACTTTAAGCCATGATGCACATGTACATACACATGCGTATATTCTTGGAATAAGGTGTACAGACGACCAAATACGCATGTGTATCTACTAGTAAATGCTTACGTATATGCACTTTTTATCCTATATATGATTGATTTCAGCTGCACAAGTTACATATAGGAGCTTGCAGTACATTCAAAAAGCTGACTTAAAAGAGGCAGTGCCTCCTTTAGGTCTAAGGGTGGAGTTTCGAGAGAAGCTCTTATGTTGGAAAAATCGAAGGTGAGAATTTAAAGCCATAATAAGAAATACAATATAACTGATAACCCCTCTCTCTTTCTAGTTCGGCATTGATGACGAGGTATCCATCGAAACAAAGGAACAAAGTTGCCATCAGATAAGCAGCACATCGCAGTCACTGACTTGTAGTCCCAAATTTGTGCTGAATAGGGTAAGATTTCTTTTATTGCGATTTTGAATATTCATCCCTCTTCCGAGTACCAGTTAATTTGCCTATAAATGTTTTTTTTTGAATTCAAATATAACAAATTGTATGAAAGGTGTGAAGCAAATCTGTGACTACTAGATCAGGTAGACAGTTTACATTTAAGATTTTAATCCACCCAACATTGCGCTATCGGATTCAACTGCTTGAGGATCTACAATTTTGCTTAACCGTACCTTTCATATAAAGTTATTAAATTTGAACTCAATATACAAACGCTTTCAGGGCGATTGAGTTAAAAAAAAAAACAAACACCTAATTTAACATTTTTCTGATGATTGCAGGATTTAAGCAGTGTTCTGAAAGAAACATCGAAAGGTCGTGCCACAATTTAATTTGAGCAAGAAAATAAAACGCTTTTAAATTGCCACAGAGATGATATTATAAATATCATAGTGGAAGAAGCTATCTCAAATAATATTTGCATTAAAACCCAGGAATTTATTAATCTTCTGATCGAAATTTGTTCAATTTTTCCTTGCGAAAAATTAATGCAGGTAAACGCAACACCCTATTTATTAAATTTTTTCATTCTAATCGTTCCAAATTATACAGGACTACTATTTTATTACGAGATCTGCAAAAAGTAATCCTCGTGGAAAACTATATTCCAAATACAGAAATGCACGTTGCAAAAAAATAAAAATGGATGGTTCCACTAACAAGGAAAATGAAAAAACCGCCGACTTTGATGCTTTGCCCGAAATAGACGATTTGGTAGCCGCCGCATATAAATCTTCTTTAAACAGAGACTCGGCTAACTGGGAAGACGTACTCGAAAAATGGAAGAAAACCTTTTATATGCGTCGACTCGATTTAAAAGAACTAGATGGGATTGAGTTCTTAAAAAATTGGTCTAAATTATCCCATGAAAGAGCTGCTGAATTGGTAAGATTTTTATTAAACCACCTATGTATCTTGAGACCCTAATATAATGTTTTCCAGATTGAGATCGATTTTGAACAGATGTATCCATTTAAACAGCACATGCTTCTTGCCAAATGGGACAATTTTAAGACAAAAATCATTAAGCATTATGAGGACGTACTCACAAATGACTACTGCAAGCAGCTGTTACTAAAAGCAAAATCAACAACGAACAAAGGTAGTCTTTTTGTATTTATAAAAATAGTTTACTAAGGACAATTTTTCTCCTAGACGCCCAAGATTATTTGATATGCATTCTATTAAGTGCTATTTTGCCTCCAACTGCACGCTTCAAGGATGAAAATGGAAAGAAATATAAAAAGGCTACAATTATTGACGCTCAAGAATGTTTCGCGCTTCTTTTTTTAAACATCAATGATTACCAGCGAAAAATTAATGGTATTGTAAACAAGTTCTACTCAGCCAGAATGACTATTCAGCCTTTTATAATTGTGCAAGGTCTTTCGGAATCCGACGTACGAGGTTTTTTTTATATATCTGGATGGTAACTTACTTAAGTTTAAATCTTTCGTTGAATGCTTGGATACGTGTTTTAAAATTTTTCAGGTTTTGACACTTAAGTATCCTGACGCTTGCCAACAACCGTGGCTTTTCATTCAACAATATTTTTTGGTATTGAGACTCCTTTCAACATAAAATATTCTAATATAACTTCTCTTTTGCAAGTTTTAAATACCTAATTTCACCATTTATAATGTTTGTTTACTTTAAGTGCCGTAAGTCATTTGAATTGCTCAGAATATTAATATCTCATTTTGAAGTTAACCACTTTAAGACAACAAAATTATTGAAATAAAAATGTGTTCAAAATCACTGTTACCATTTTTACAAATTTTTCATTTTTTCGTGTACATTTTGAGAAAACACTATTGACCTAAGAGAATGTATGCCTCCTACTTCTGATGAAACAAATGCAAATGTTAAGACCTTGCACAATATCTTAAAACCAGACACAAATTTCGTTCTTTTTGATTCTTCTCTTAGTGTTAAAAATTTAAGAAAACAAGCTGTGCTCTTGTCCCTTAGTTTGTACGAAAAAACTTCAATGCCAAGAAGTCATGTAATTGAATTAATAAATATGTTTTCACTCATTTAAAGCAAAATAATTACATAATAGACAAGGACTTAAAACCAAATACTACAAATTAAATATATAAATAAAAAATATCCTCTATAAAAAAAACTGCAATCGATCAACGAAGTATTGTTTTATTTAATCAAGATCGTTGGAACTTGATTCAAGTATATAAATACTTGGATTAAACATCTAGATACTTATTAGAGTACATTTCGCACTCACTTTTTAAGTTTAAACATACTTATATCTAGTTAGAATAGTACTCGGGGTAAGTATGGACTACTTTCATTCAGTACGATTCAGACTCACTTTTTCAGTTTATGAATACTCGGTTCAAGTTGTAAAATTATTTGGATCAAGTATCCACGTACTTATTTTAACGACGCTTTGAACTCATTTTCTAAGTTCCAAACGTACTAGGCTCAAGTTCAAATATTCTTGTTTTAAGTATGTTTCTTACTCATTTTTTAAGTCCGAAAATACAATTTTCAAGTATGCAGTACTTAAAAAAACGTACTTGATGTAAGTTTGGCATACTTGGCGGCAGTAATTGCAGACTCAGTTGACTATTGAGTTTGAAA